>SNQJ01S0050351.1:117512-130091 GCA_010110895.2 Picea sitchensis | reverse complement strand
GTATAGGAGGGCCGTACAGATTGTATGACGCACCCAATAGCCAGGCAGCGCGACCTGACCCGTACAGGCCATACGACGCACCCAACAATCAGGCCGTGAGCAAATAAAGGGAGTGTGAGGGCTGTGAGGTTGCTGAAGGCATAGATTTTGCTTCAAGGAGTTCTTTGTAACAACAGATGTAAAATTTATGAAGATATACCTTGCTGAAATAAAAACAAATCACCAAGCTAAAGACCGACTTTTCCAGTTGGGTTTTTTCGGGGTCATTTGACCAAAAATCACCGAGTATTTTCTATGTGAATGCTTGTGTCTTTATGTGTTTATTTTTTGTTGCATTAGACTGTTAGGAAAAATCAACATGTTTAGATTTTTAATTTAAAGTTCAGTTCTGCCCTTTATTTTTGTTAAATCTGCAACTAGGTTTTGATTTCTCATGAGATTTAACATGGTGCCCCTCAAGTATCTGAGCACATGTTTTGCTGATACCCAATGCTGTCTTGGCTCCACCATGAAATGGCTCAAGGTGTTTATTACAAAACATATATCTGGCCTAGTGTTGACCAAATACATCACAAAACCTATCAGTTGCTTGTACAAGGTTGGTTCCACCAACTCTGAATTTGAAGTTGTCACCTTTTTTAGATTAGTGATCATGTACGTGGTCATATAGGTTTGTAATTCTCCATCCGAAACCTCTTAGGACTCCATTGCATACTTACCCTGCCTAAGGAAAATCTTCCTCGGTCTTTGCCAAACCTCCAAACCCAAGAAGTAATGCATCATGCCAATGCCAAACTCAACAACCACATCTGCTTTGCACTCGACAATGAGCGTCTCTACATTTGCAAGAAACAAGTCATCTACACACAACACCAAAATGAGCAAATTAGTCCCAACAAATATATACTAAAAGGATCTGCTTCACTATTGGTGAAGCCCATACTTTGGATATAACCATCAATCCTGGAATACCATGATCTCGGTGCTTGCTTGAGTCCATACAAGGATTTCTTAAGCCTGCAAACATGGGACTCACCATTTACCTCAAAGCCTGGAAGCTGCTCTATGTACACTTTTTCCTCAATGGCTTTGTTAAGGAAAGGCGTCTTCACATCCATCTGATGTATCCTCCATCCCATAAATGAAACTAAATACATAACAAATAATGGAAGTGTACTTCACGATTGAAGCAAAAGTCTCCTTGTAGTCCACTCCCTCTCTTTGGGAGAAACCTCTCACCACAAACCTCGTTTTGAACTTCTCAATGTTACCATCTGCCACATGCTTAATCTTGTAGAGCCACCTAGAACTCGCGATTGATTTCCCCTCCAGTCTTGGTACTATCTCCCACACATCATTCTTCATGATGGACGTGTACTCTACCATGGCATCTTGCCAAACATGTTGGTTAGTTGCCTCCTGAAAGTAGGAAGACTTTGAACCTATGATGCTGCTTGTTGGTCCTAAAGTTTGCACCTGACTGCTAAAGGGCAAAGCTAGGCCACCTCAAGTTTTGGAATGATTATTCTTTATTTGTGGGTCAGTTAGAGGGTTGGTTTTACCAATACAAGATCACGGTTGGGTCGAAAAAAAATAAGGATGAGGGTCCTCCTTGGCTGGTGGCACACTAAGGACAGACAAGTGAAATAATAGAGGTAAAAAAAAAGGGAAACAACAAACCACTCAATGAATAATCTGCTGCAAGAAGTTTAATACTTAAAATATCATTTCAAGACATTAAACATGTATCAAAACACAATTACTCCCACAAGTTGCAATAAAAACAAATCTTCATCAAAGCATAGCTGTTATCACAGGTTGCATATTAATAAAAACAAGTTATACAGTAGCTGAAGGAAAAGAAATGTACTTCGCACAAATCAAAATTGTATTCAAGATAAGAAACACATACGAATTTGGACACAAACACACTGTCATCAATAGTATCTTCACTAGGTAGAGAGCTTTAGTCCATGCAAAAAAATGGGTCCAACTAGTTGTTGTATTGATCTCTTTTCCCCAAAAACTCCCCCCCCCAACATACAAAAGATGCCTATTTATCATAGATGTGGATGCCCTCGACCAGTGTGGGATTGAGGCTTAGCTCTACACCTCTGTTGTAAAACAACTTATTAACTTAACTAAAACACACTGCTGGAGTATGTTAATGAATACTCCGAACTTGACTTCACAAAAATGAGTGGTTCTTATCACACATAGAAGACCACTTATTATGTCTTAAACTAAAAGAGTCTTGAACTAAAAAATTGAAAACTGCTACTAGCAATGAAACTAGACTGATGCATGCGCTGGAATGAACTGAGACTTTGACAGAAACTGATTCAGAGTGACAAAACTGAGTTCTGCATTAAGCACTGGCATGCATGCGTGTTGTTTGAGGTCACTGGAGATAACTGGATATGTTGGCAGTTTTTTTCCCCTACTCATCTCTTGGAGGAAAGAAGCAAGTTGTCTGGTGTTTTTTCGGAGTCTCTGATATTCCTTTTGCAGTCTGGGCGTAGTCTCTCCAATTCCTGGTTGTGTTGTTGCAGGGTTTGGATTTGAAGCTTCAGTTCTGTACCTGTTGACTATCACCAAGCTGTTGTCAGATGAGCAATATGATGTCTTCAACTGGCTCGACGTTCCTGCTTTGGTGCCATTTAAAAACTTCAAAATATGCAAATAAAAGAGGATAAGCCACTTCAGAACCTCGACTTTCGGGGGCTTTGGAGTGCAAAGCATGAAAATCTCCCGAAGTAGTACGGGCCTGTAGTAACGTGGCAACCTGACGTCACTTCGGGACTTCAGCGGTTCGACACTTCGACGTTCCAGAGTTTCTGGATGTAAAGGATGGAAATACCTCGAAGTAGTACTATCTCGAAGTGACGTGTCTCAGAAGGGGAGTGACACATGTCAGATGAAATTGAGCAGACGACGTGCCCCAAGGTGCTTGAAATGAATGCCATATGTCAACGCCAGATGGATGCCACGTGTCAACGCTAGATGGCTGCCACATGTCTTGACGGATGAGTGCCCCGTGCTTCGACACTTCGGGAGTTTCTGGATGTAAAGGATGAAAATCCCTCGAATTAGTACGGTCCCAAAGTGACGTGTCATGAAAAGAGAGGGACATGTGTCACCTGGAAATAGTGCAGATGAAGCAATCAAAGGGCCTGAGATGAGCACCACGTGTCATGATTGATGAGTGCCACATGTCTTCGGAACTTTGGCACTTCGACACTTCGACTCTTTGCTTGCTTTGGACCAAAACCTTCCGGATGAATGAACTTGCGAAGTGACGTGGCAGTGAGGGCCCACTCTGATACTTCGGGGCTTCGAAACTTCGACACTTCGGGTCTTCGGGAGTTTCTGAACGTAAAGCATGGAAATCTCCCGAAGTAGTATGGGCCTGAAGTGACGTGGCAGCTTGACGTTACTTCGGGACTTCGACACTTCGACTCTTTGCTTGCTCTGGACCAAAACCTCCCGGATGAACGAACTTGCGAAGTGACGTGGCAGTGGGCGCCCACTCCGACACTTCGGGGCTCGAGAACTTTGACACTTCGGCGCTTCGGGGCTTGGGAGTTTTTGAATGTAAAGCATGGAAATCTCTCGAAGTAGTACAGGCTCGAAGTGACGTGGCAGCCTGATGTTACTTCGACACTTTGACGCCGTTGTTTTATCGACGATCTTGGATGCCTGAACGTCGAATTTCCGAAGTGAAGCTTCTTTGCGCTTTGCTGCTTAAACTCCCCGCGACTTAGAAACCCCGAATGCACGAAAGCCGTCGATTTGAGTGGCCTGTTGGATCTCCATCGTTGCAAATTTAACTTGTTTGTTCCCACAATCTGAGCCCGAAATTGACTGCTTTTGAATTGCTGCGTTCTTCTTTTGGATGTTTCCTGTGCAAACAAAGGACTTGGTCGACCTGCTACATACTCTATTAGTGGTAACTTTGATGACACGTATTTCAGACCAAATCAATGACATGCAATTACCCCTCAAGAAAACAAAAAAGATGGCGCAAAGAATCAAAAGAGAAAAAATGAAACGTGGAGAATAACTTAGCAAGAACAAAACAAAGAATTAGGCTTTAAGAAGATGTTATAGGTGAATCGAAGGGGTAGGGATGCGAAATAGACCTAAGTTCCAACACTGCTCATTAATGCAGTGTAATTTGGAAACTTCTTTGGAAGTTTGCTCTCTCTCTATATGTGATCCTAGGAGCCTCACATACTTTTGAGCATCCCTCAATGTATGAGTGAACTATCAAGGTCTCTAGACAGAGCTGGAAGGGGTGATTGTTTCCTACTTTTCATCTAAAGGCTCTTGTATTGCTTTAGAAGTCACTGGTGAGCTTGCCCCAACCTTCACAACTTCCTGCTTCTCATCCTCTGTCATTGGAATAGGCTCATGGGACTTCTTGGATGCAAGGTCTTCCTCAAACTTTACATCCATGCTCACCGCTATCTTCCTTTGCTGAAGTCTCATTATAACCCACAAATAAACCCTTCTTCCTGGAGGGCTCCAACTTGGTTCTCTTCTCTATTGGTACATGGATATAAATTGGACATCCAAAGATGTGGAAATGACTCACCTTTGGCTTGACACTAGTGAATGCCTCCTTTGGTGTCTTTTCATTAAGGTCCTACCCTAACCTCCCTACTGTGCTACTTAAGAGTTAGTTAATTGTTGTATGCAATCATCCTCTTTGAATAAGGGCCATTGGATAGTTGTGGATAGTTATTTAATGTTAAAGGGTCCACTTTATAAGGCCCATTAGGTAGTTAGTACCCGTTAGTGATGGGACCACAAGTAGTTAGGGTTTTTGCTATTGAAAAGCTATTTAAAGAGATAGGAGACTATGGAATGTTTGTCTTGTGTTGTGTATTTGGAGCTTTACTCGGCGAAAGGTCGCCCCACCTTAAGAGGCTAGTGAACATTGTTTCCTTCTTTGGATTATCTTAACACAAGGGTATCTCTTACATCTTTCATATTATTGTCTTTTGTATCTGGTTATTGCAATTTTGTTCTCTATATACTTGATTGTGTTTCAATTTAATGGTTAAGGAACACTACAAGTGGTATCAAAGTTCTTTCTTGATCTAGCATGCCTTCGAATTTTAGTGGAATTTTTTTTTCTTTAGGCTAGAGACATGTTCCAATGTCTTTAAATGACGACACAATGATTTGTTGTTTAGCGGGTAAATTTACAGTTGGGGAAGAATACATGCAAGAAATACAAGTGGAATCAATTTGTTGGAAACCCTTGTAACCCCTATTGGTACCCCTCAAGTAGTATTGCATTAGACAACACCTGTATATGAAATCTCACTTCCACGTGCCTTTGGGTATATTGGAAGTCCCCTAGATATACCTGAAACCAACTCTAGATCAATTGATCAACCGTCTTGTTGGTATAATACACTGAGAACAACACCCGGGGAGATCACTCTCTACTACTTGAGTAGTTGGGTTGTATGGCTAAGGGCATAGTTGAGCCTCCTTAGTTAGTGCCTTGAGATATTGGGTTGAGTACTATTGTTCAACCTCATAAGTATATTAGAAAGCTATAGCACCTATCACTCCTTTGTCTCTAGGACCTTGCAAACGCTAGCTTTTGCAACTAGCCAATGAAATTCCTACTCTTTGCATCTTGAAGGAATATGGAGATTCTGTCAGCGTAGTAATAATTAGATGGGAGAAATACTCCCATAGGAGTACTTGGAAAAAAAGGTTTTGGATTTTGTCGACACCATTGTGGGAGAACTATCTCAAAAGATTCCTGGCATTGTGTTGATTGTTTGGATCTCCCTCTTGACCAACCCTTTTTTTGTGTGGACCCAAAAGTATGATGATTTGGGGTATATTTGAATAGAATATTTTCAAGCAATTGATTGTTGTGAAATAAGTGGAAAATAACACTTCCACAAAATATTGGTGGTCCCATTGTTCAGACTTGTAACATGGCCAACCTGCTCAGTGCTGAGATTTGGATAGCAAGGTTGCTGGCATTGAGTCTACACTCAATGTTACGAATGAAACGATGAAATCACATAGTGACTTTTTGAAAATGTTAGGTGACCACTTGAATCTCAAGGGAACAAATCCAAAAATTGATCCAATCGAGGAAGAAATTTTTGCCCTAGAATTGCAGGCTACACACATGTTTTAGGATAACCCATGTCCACACTTTCAGGATCACAATTCATGGCACTGTTTTCCTAAGGTCGACATGAAAAAATTTGATGCGTTTGATCCCTCGTGGTGGGTTGCCCAATTGGAACACTATTTCTCTCTCCATGGCATTACTGATGACCTACACAAACTAAAAGTGGGGGTCTTATATTTGGATGTCGAATATTGGCAATGGTATTAGAAGGCTTATAAACGCTACATTGGTTGGACCTAGTTTGTGCAAGTACTTTATGCACATTTTGAACATGACACTCACCATTTGGGATGCTTGACAAAATCACGCCAAATCGGCACAGTTATGGACTATATTACCACCTTTGAGCAATTGACAGTCTGCGCAGAGGGCCAATTTGATTCATTTTTTAAAGAATGTTTCATCAATGGTCGCAAGGAAGCAATTCGAGCACACGGCATGATGCAGTGCCCACACACATGGTTGGAAGCTTGTGACAGAGCTAAAGAAGTTGAGATAATGATTAATGCACAAACCAAGAGATCTTTATTCACCACTCAACCTAGGCCGTCCGTGGTGACTACCCCCAGCTCATCTAACTCACAACTTGTTTGTATCCACAAGTTATCTCCAAAGAGATGGAAGAATGTCAATGCATTCATCTTGGCTATAATTGTGATGAGAGATATTTCAAAGGGCACAAATGTAAAGAACATCAATTTTTTCAAATGGATGTATCTCCACATGACTACTTAGAGGACATTCTTGTTGTGGATACTTCTGAACCAACTTTGGAGGACACCCCCCCTCATGGAAGATGAAGCCCCCTTGCAAGCTCCTTGCAAGGAACCACACATTTCTCTCCACACCTTGTCAGGTTTCTCGACACCCCAAACCTTGAAATTGATTGAGTACATCAAGCAATGCAAAGTGATTGTGTTGATTGACAGTGGCAACATCCACAATTTTATCCATAAGAGTGGCACATGACACTCATTGTTATGTATGTCCCATATCTAATTTTCAAATTATGATCGCCAATGGTGGTATGATGAAATATGGGGGCTGATGCGAAAATGTGAAACTACAAATTGGTGAGTATCATCTCAAAACTCACATGTTTGCTATTAAAATGGGTGGTTGTGATATAGTTCTTGGGGTTGAATAGTTCTGCAGTTTAGGACCTGTCATCATGGATTTCAAAGAATTATACATGAGCTTCATGCAGGAAGGGAAGAAACATACCCACAAGGGGCTTACATCTAGTTCCCTTGAAATTATCACCTCTCATCGTATGGAGAAGTGTTGAAGAAAGGTCACTTGGGTGTTATCACACAATTCAATGACATACAAGTAGTCGACACTACACCACAAGAGATTCACTTTGATTTGCAGTTGGGTCTCTCTAAGCATCAACATGTATTTGAAACACCACAAGGTTTACCACCTTAATCTGGGGAGCATGACCATGGTATTTCTCTCATTCCAAGTAGTCAACCTCCCATTGTCCATCCTTAACAACACCCTTTTGCATAGAAAAAATAAATTGAAAAGATCATTTAGGAATTGTATGAGGCAGGAGTCATATGTCCCAAAACTAGCCCCGACTCATCACAAGTGGTCCCGGAATCAAAGAAGGAAGGTACTTGGTGCACGTGTCCTGATTTTTGGGCCCTCAATAAGTTGACCATCAAGGACAAATTTTCTATCCCAATTATTGATGACGTCTTGGATAAACTTCAGGGAGCCAAGCTTTTCACTAAACTTGACCTTCACTCTGGCTACCCAGATCAGGATGAAATAGGTAGACATACCTTAGATCGCTTTCCGTACACATGAAGGTCATTATGAGTTTTTAGTGATGTCCTTTGGCCCTTACAATGCTCCATCAACCTTCCAGAGCCTCATGAACAAGATCTTTCGACCATTCCTATGCAATTTTGTGTTGGTATTCTTTGATGATAATATGATCTACAAAAAACCATGGGAATACCACATAGAGCATGTTAATAGAGCCTTGCAACTCCTATAGGATCACCAACTATTCGTAAATTACTCCAAATGTGCTTTTGGGGCTTCAGAGGTTGAATACTTGGGCCAGATTGTAAGTCAGGAGGGAATATGAGTTGATCCCAAGAAAGCTGTAGCTATGCAAGATTGGCCCTGTCCCAAAACCTTGAAGAGCTCGCGTGGATTCTTACGACTTATAGGCTACTACATAAAGTTTGTGAAAAATCATGGAAAAATTGTTGCTCCCTTAACCTCACTACCAAAAAAGAATGCCTTTGTTTGGAATGAGGCCAATGAACATGCTTTCTTAGCTTTAAAGGATGCAACAAATTCATGATCATGGTGGTAGTCAATCGTCTCTCCATGTATGCTCATTTTTGTTGCCTAGCACATCCATTTATCCCCTCAGTTGCCCAAATCTTCCTTGATAAGAGTTTTAAGTTACATAGCATACCCACTTCCATTGTCTCAGATTGGGAACCCTACCTTCACTAGCAAATTTTGGCAGTAGTTGTTTAAACTACAAGGTACCCAACTAAAAATGAGCACTACATAACACCCCCAAAAAGATGGTCAAACTAAAGTGGTTAACAAGTGCCCAAAAACCTATTTCAGATGCTTTGCCTCTGAAAAACCACCCTAATGGGCACAATGGCTTCCCCTTGCAGAATGGTAGTACAATACCTTTTATCATGGAGCTACCAAAATGACCTCATATGAAGCGGTTTATGACCAAAAATCATTGTCAGTGACTTTGTATTTACCATTGGCTTCCAAGTTATAGGCAGTGGATCACACAATCCACACTATAGAAGCCATTCTTCACATACTACAGGATGGTTTGGTTATGGCTCAAAATGAAACGAAGCAACACAACACTTGTCCTCCAAGAGCCTATGAGGACACCTGTTCTGGATGTAGATTGTTGTGTTTCATGCCTTTGCCCAAAAAACCATTAGCAAGTCCTAGTCATGAATCATGGCCTTAGCAGTATGTATGATGGATCTATTCTTCCTCTCTGCAACCCCAATTTGTTGTGGGTCCTGTTGCCGTCCTAATACACACTTGCAAACGTGAGCTAAGTCCGGCTCACTTAGTGTGTCCTTGGAGGCACAATGCCTAGGTTCACAGCCCACGCTGTCACTTTGACCGAAACCTTTTCCGTCTAGGCTCACTCCTAGGGAAGCCAAGGGGGGTAGTCCCTAGTTTCTAGTTAAGTTTTAAAGTTAAGTTCTAGGAGTTGATTTTAGTTTGTTAAGGTTTGGGGGGATTTTAACTTAAGATGCTAAGGCAACAATGCAAGATGCAAGGTTAGTATGTTAAGCAAGCCTTTTCCTAGGGAAACTGAGACTAGTGCCTAAGATTGGGCAAGGGGTCAACTAAAGTTACAGGATGATTCGTTACAAATATGATTACAAGATATAGAAAAGAATAATTGAATCAAATATTAAATACAAGACTTACAAGTAAATAATGCTATGGTACAAAAGGCAAGCTAACCACTTTTAAGTATTTGTGTGCAGGATATAAGGAGATCAAAGCATCATCACATTTATGAGATTATCATCAACACATCCATAAAGAAAATTTAGAGATTTCAAGCACAAGTATTTTAAGATGATGAAGATTAGCAACACTCTTAGTTATTAAACCCACAGTATTTATTAGATTAAGCCCCAAGGTTGGATTATTAAAGGTTTCTTAAGATTATAAAGTTTTAGTTACCTTTATTTAGTGTTTCACCAAAGCCTCCTCCTCCTATTGCCAAATGGCTGCTGGATGCTCAAGATAGTATGGCAACGAGGCCAACCCTAGCTGTCACAGTCAGCCCAAAGCATTGAGTTTTACGGAAATGACACTCCTTTGTGCCGTGAGACCGTCCCCGGCCTATCACCGTCCGTTGCCCTCCTCAATACCCGTTTTAGATGGTGAAGATGGTGGTCTAAGGTACCCTTTTAAGTCTATTAAGTTAATATATCAATTAGGTAGACTTTTAGGTGTATTTAGGAGTGTTTTAAAGATTTTATGATGCCTTTAAAGTGTGATTAAATGCTATGGCCGAAACTCACTTTAGCTCAAAAATGTGTTGTTTAAGCTTATGAAATGAAAAGGCACTAACACATATAAGCTATGTGAGAGCAATTACTTAATGCACCAATATATAGCTTGCAAAGTTAAGAAGCAAATTATAAGGGCAAGAACTACTTGCCAACAAGATATGAGAGACAATCACACTTATCTTAAGATGATTAAGAGCATTAAGAATCAAGATTTAAGTGTGAGAAAGAAGATTTATGTGTTTGCCTACACTATCAACTTAACCAAGAGTATTGCTTCAAGTATGTGGCAAATGGCCTTAAGATATCACCATTCACTTAACTTTTGAAGCATGTAAACATTTAGGGTTAGATTTAAGCATACAAAATAAAGATAATTATTTAAGGAGCTTAAGCTTGCAAGTAAATCTAGCTATAAGTTGATTATGATGCCCAATAGGCAAAGACTAAGGATTAGCTATGTGTGAGATCTAGAATATTTTAAACCATTAAGTGCTAAAAGATCAACAACACATATTAAACCCTAGCCTTACCACTTGGGGTATTCCTCTCCCAATAGGTAGGCAATTATTTAACTTGCTTAATTTAGAGATGACTTGAGAAAAAGAGAGAGGCAAGCAAGCAAGAGAGACAAGCTAGGGAGAAAGACAAGCAAACAAACCAAGCAAACCCTAATCCCCACGTCCTAGGTTTGGGAGATGCCCTTCACCTACCAAACCCCATGTCCTAGCTCAAAAAGTGTCAAAAATGCAAGAAAAACAAGATCTATGTTATAATCAAACTACCCCAAGGCTCACACGTGGTAGGAGGCCGTACCAATCCTTCTCCCAAGCAAGTGAGCCACCATCAGCAAGAAGACTACTAGATCTATGCACAAGAAGCCCTAAAATTTGAGAAGAAGGTTGAGAAATAGCTACCAATTTTTGGAGGGTCTTGGAGTGTTGTGTGGATGTCTTTGGGCAGCCAAACCCCTCTCAACCAGATCTGAACCTGCAAAAACCAGCAAGGTATCCTTGTTGGAAATGCTACACACAACAAACAAAGTGAAGGAAAACTTTTGCTTTTTAGGGCAAAAATTTTCCGCAAGAAAAATTTGATAAAAATTGATTTAAATGACCAATCTCACTAAGTAAGTTAAACTAGCTGAAATATATATGAATGTGAACAACAATAAGTAGAAGAGTAAAGGTAGAGAGAGATGGAGTGTATATGTGTCTCAAGGGAGCCTTCTTGCTTGAGGTATTCCCAATGAAACCCTTGAAGCTAAACCTGCAAAACTTGAGAGGTGATGTACATACAAGAGATAATATGTTGGATCTACTAACAAGATGACATTTCAATCCTATCTAGCAAATCAAGATATATAGATCTACAAGAACATGCATTGATAGATCTACCCAAGTAACATTTTACCTAAGATCCAATGTGTACAATCACCAAACAAATTGAAACAAGTTTACCTCATAAGTATGGCAAGAACAAGAACATGCATAGCTCTTCCAATTATCCTCCAAAGCTTCTCTTTATTTATCACTCAAGAAAATCGATCTTGGAGAGAACTTACTCCAAAACCCTAAGAGCCTAAGAATGGAAATGATGGAACAAGAGAGAGAGAGAGGGTGGAAGAAATCAAGTAGCATAACATTAGCTCAAGATATGGTGTGGAAAAGAGTGAGGGGAGGGTTCCTTTTATACTTGGAGAGGCAAACTCACCCCTCTTAGATCAATGCCAAGTGTCCCACACCAAGCACAAGAGGGAATCCCAAGGCAAGGGCGCACCATCTAGGGTTTGAAGATTAGATCTAGGGTGTAGATGGATGTGGGAGGTGTTGGGATCACACAAAGGCAAGTGGGAGGCTAGGGATATGTGCCAAGGGAGATGAAGAGGCCCCAATTAAATTAAAAATGAATTTTCTAGAAGATCTTCTAGAAGGGGGGTGTAACTCCTCTTGGAGGGCGCAACTTCTTGGGAGGAGGAAAGGAATGGAAGGGGAATAATGAGGTAGAGGGAGTGGTATTAGGCTAGGGAGTGACGTGGAGGGTGAGGGAAGACCAACACATGGGAGAGGCCCCCCCCACACAAGAAATATTAAGTCACAATGTTGCATCACCTAGGGAGGGCGTCAATCCCCCTAGGGGGCGTAACTTCTTGAGTGATGTGAGGGGGTAAGGGTTAGAAAAGGTTGGGTTGGGTAGGAATGGCTTAGGAAATCTCTCTCTAACTTTATTTCACCATTTAACATCCTTTTAACTCATTATTACATTTTTTACATTTTTGCTATGTTTGGACTTTAGCAATTAAAATTGCTGTTTTTGACTGACTGACACTCCGGGTGGACAAACCCATAGCAAAAGTTGTCC
>SNQJ01S0050351.1:98194-109610 GCA_010110895.2 Picea sitchensis | reverse complement strand
TTGGCAATAGGAGGAGGAGGCTTTGGTGAAACACTAAATAAAGGTAACTAAAACTTTATAATCTTAAGAAACCTTTAATAATCCAACCTTGGGGCTTAATCTAATAAATACTGTGGGTTTAATAACTAAGAGTGTTGCTAATCTTCATCATCTTAAAATACTTGTGCTTGAAATCTCTAAATTTTCTTTATGGATGTGTTGATGATAATCTCATAAATGTGATGATGCTTTGATCTCCTTATATCCTGCACACAAATACTTAAAAGTGGTTAGCTTGCCTTTTGTACCATAGCATTATTTACTTGTAAGTCTTGTATTTAATATTTGATTCAATTATTCTTTTCTATATCTTGTAATCATATTTGTAACGAATCATCCTGTAACTTTAGTTGACCCCTTGCCCAATCTTAGGCACTAGTCTCAGTTTCCCTAGGAAAAGGCTTGCTTAACATACTAACCTTGCATCTTGCATTGTTGCCTTAGCATCTTAAGTTAAAATCCCCCCAAACCTTAACAAACTAAAATCAACTCCTAGAACTTAACTTTAAAACTTAACTAGAAACTAGGGACTACCCCCCTTGGCTTCCCTAGGAGTGAGCCTAGACGGAAAAGGTTTCGGTCAAAGTGACAGCGTGGGCTGTGAACCTAGGCATTGTGCCTCCAAGGACACACTAAGTGAGCCGGACTTAGCTCACGTTTGCAAGTGTGTATTAGGACGGCAACAGGACCCACAACAAATTGGGGTTGCAGAGAGGAAGAATAGATCCATCATACATACTGCTAAGGCCATGATTCATGACTAGGACTTGCTAATGGTTTTTTGGGCAAAGGCATGAAACACAACAATCTACATCCAGAACAGGTGTCCTCATAGGCTCTTGGAGGACAAGTGTTGTGTTGCTTCGTTTCATTTTGAGCCATAACCAAACCATCCTGTAGTATGTGAAGAATGGCTTCTATAGTGTGGATTGTGTGATCCACTGCCTATAACTTGGAAGCCAATGGTAAATACAAAGTCACTGACAATGATTTTTGGTCATAAACCGCTTCATATGAGGTCATTTTGGTAGCTCCATGATAAAAGGTATTGTACTACCATTCTGCAAGGGGAAGCCATTGTGCCCATTAGGGTGGTTTTTCAGAGGCAAAGCATCTGAAATAGGTTTTTGGGCACTTGTTAACCACTTTAGTTTGACCATCTTTTTGGGGGTGTTATGTAGTGCTCATTTTTAGTTGGGTACCTTGTAGTTTAAACAACTACTGCCAAAATTTGCTAGTGAAGGTAGGGTTCCCAATCTGAGACAATGGAAGTGGGTATGCTATGTAACTTAAAACTCTTATCAAGGAAGATTTGGGCAACTGAGGGGATAAATGGATGTGCTAGGCAACAAAAATGAGCATACATGGAGAGACGATTGACTACCACCATGATCATGAATTTGTTGCATCCTTTAAAGCTAAGAAAGCATGTTCATTGGCCTCATTCCAAACAAAGGCATTCTTTTTTGGTAGTGAGGTTAAGGGAGCAACAATTTTTCCATGATTTTTCACAAACTTTATGTAGTAGCCTATAAGTCGTAAGAATCCACGCGAGCTCTTCAAGGTTTTGGGACAGGGCCAATCTTGCATAGCTACAGCTTTCTTGGGATCAACTCATATTCCCTCCTGACTTACAATCTGGCCCAAGTATTCAACCTCTGAAGCCCCAAAAGCACATTTGGAGTAATTTACGAATAGTTGGTGATCCTATAGGAGTTGCAAGGCTCTATTAACATGCTCTATGTGGTATTCCCATGGTTTTTTGTAGATCATATTATCATCAAAGAATACCAACACAAAATTGCATAGGAATGGTCGAAAGATCTTGTTCATGAGGCTCTGGAAGGTTGATGGAGCATTGTAAGGGCCAAAGGACATCACTAAAAACTCATAATGACCTTCATGTGTACGGAAAGCGATCTAAGGTATGTCTACCTATTTCATCCTGATCTGGGTAGCCAGAGTGAAGGTCAAGTTTAGTGAAAAGCTTGGCTCCCTGAAGTTTATCCAAGACGTCATCAATAATTGGGATAGAAAATTTGTCCTTGATGGTCAACTTATTGAGGGCCCAAAAATCAGGACACGTGCACCAAGTACCTTCCTTCTTTGATTCCGGGACCACTTGTGATGAGTCGGGGCTAGTTTTGGGACATATGACTCCTGCCTCATACAATTCCTAAATGATCTTTTCAATTTATTTTTTCTATGCAAAAGGGTGTTGTTAAGGATGGACAATGGGAGGTTGACTACTTGGAATGAGAGAAATACCATGGTCATGCTCCCCAGATTAAGGTGGTAAACCTTGTGGTGTTTCAAATACATGTTGATGCTTAGAGAGACCCAACTGCAAATCAAAGTGAATCTCTTGTGGTGTAGTGTCGACTACTTGTATGTCATTGAATTGTGTGATAACACCCAAGTGACCTTTCTTCAACACTTCTCCATACGATGAGAGGTGATAATTTCAAGGGAACTAGATGTAAGCCCCTTGTGGGTATGTTTCTTCCCTTCCTGCATGAAGCTCATGTATAATTCTTTGAAATCCATGATGACAGGTCCTAAACTGCAGAACTATTCAACCCCAAGAACTATATCACAACCACCCATTTTAATAGCAAACATGTGAGTTTTGAGATGATACTCACCAATTTGTAGTTTCACATTTTCGCATCAGCCCCCATATTTCATCATACCACCATTGGCGATCATAATTTGAAAATTAGATATGGGACATACATAACAATGAGTGTCATGTGCCACTCTTATGGATAAAATTGTGGATGTTGCCACTGTCAATCAACACAATCACTTTGCATTGCTTGATGTACTCAATCAATTTCAAGGTTTGGGGTGTCGAGAAACCTGACAAGGTGTGGAGAGAAATGTGTGGTTCCTTGCAAGGAGCTTGCAAGGGGGCTTCATCTTCCATGAGGGGGGGTGTCCTCCAAAGTTGGTTCAGAAGTATCCACAACAAGAATGTCCTCTAAGTAGTCATGTGGAGATACATCCATTTGAAAAAATTGATGTTCTTTACATTTGTGCCCTTTGAAATATCTCTCATCACAATTATAGCCAAGATGAATGCATTGACATTCTTCCATCTCTTTGGAGATAACTTGTGGATACAAACAAGTTGTGAGTTAGATGAGCTGGGGGTAGTCACCACGGACGGCCTAGGTTGAGTGGTGAATAAAGATCTCTTGGTTTGTGCATTAATCATTATCTCAACTTCTTTAGCTCTGTCACAAGCTTCCAACCATGTGTGTGGGCACTGCATCATGCCGTGTGCTCGAATTGCTTCCTTGCGACCATTGATGAAACATTCTTTAAAAAATGAATCAAATTGGCCCTCTGCGCAGACTGTCAATTGCTCAAAGGTGGTAATATAGTCCATAACTGTGCCGATTTGGCGTGATTTTGTCAAGCATCCCAAATGGTGAGTGTCATGTTCAAAATGTGCATAAAGTACTTGCACAAACTAGGTCCAACCAATGTAGCGTTTATAAGCCTTCTAATACCATTGCCAATATTCGACATCCAAATATAAGACCCCCACTTTTAGTTTGTGTAGGTCATCAGTAATGCCATGGAGAGAGAAATAGTGTTCCAATTGGGCAACCCACCACGAGGGATCAAACGCATCAAATTTTTTCATGTCGACCTTAGGAAAACAGTGCCATGAATTGTGATCCTGAAAGTGTGGACATGGGTTATCCTAAAACATGTGTGTAGCCTGCAATTCTAGGGCAAAAATTTCTTCCTCGATTGGATCAATTTTTGGATTTGTTCCCTTGAGATTCAAGTGGTCACCTAACATTTTCAAAAAGTCACTATGTGATTTCATCGTTTCATTCGTAACATTGAGTGTAGACTCAATGCCAGCAACCTTGCTATCCAAATCTCAGCACTGAGCAGGTTGGCCATGTTACAAGTCTGAACAATGGGACCACCAATATTTTGTGGAAGTGTTATTTTCCACTTATTTCACAACAATCAATTGCTTGAAAATATTCTATTCAAATATACCCCAAATCATCATACTTTTGGGTCCACACAAAAAAAGGGTTGGTCAAGAGGGAGATCCAAACAATCAACACAATGCCAGGAATCTTTTGAGATAGTTCTCCCACAATGGTGTCGACAAAATCCAAAACCTTTTTTTCCAAGTACTCCTATGGGAGTATTTCTCCCATCTAATTATTACTACGCTGACAGAATCTCCATATTCCTTCAAGATGCAAAGAGTAGGAATTTCATTGGCTAGTTGCAAAAGCTAGCGTTTGCAAGGTCCTAGAGACAAAGGAGTGATAGGTGCTATAGCTTTCTAATATACTTATGAGGTTGAACAATAGTACTCAACCCAATATCTCAAGGCACTAACTAAGGAGGCTCAACTATGCCCTTAGCCATACAACCCAACTACTCAAGTAGTAGAGAGTGATCTCCCCGGGTGTTGTTCTCAGTGTATTATACCAACAAGACGGTTGATCAATTGATCTAGAGTTGGTTTCAGGTATATCTAGGGGACTTCCAATATACCCAAAGGCACGTGGAAGTGAGATTTCATATACAGGTGTTGTCTAATGCAATACTACTTGAGGGGTACCAATAGGGGTTACAAGGGTTTCCAACAAATTGATTCCACTTGTATTTCTTGCATGTATTCTTCCCCAACTGTAAATTTACCCGCTAAACAACAAATCATTGTGTCGTCATTTAAAGACATTGGAACATGTCTCTAGCCTAAAGAAAAAAAAATTCCACTAAAATTCGAAGGCATGCTAGATCAAGAAAGAACTTTGATACCACTTGTAGTGTTCCTTAACCATTAAATTGAAACACAATCAAGTATATAGAGAACAAAATTGCAATAACCAGATACAAAAGACAATAATATGAAAGATGTAAGAGATACCCTTGTGTTAAGATAATCCAAAGAAGGAAACAATGTTCACTAGCCTCTTAAGGTGGGGCGACCTTTCGCCGAGTAAAGCTCCAAATACACAACACAAGACAAACATTCCATAGTCTCCTATCTCTTTAAATAGCTTTTCAATAGCAAAAACCCTAACTACTTGTGGTCCCATCACTAACGGGTACTAACTACCTAATGGGCCTTATAAAGTGGACCCTTTAACATTAAATAACTATCCACAACTATCCAATGGCCCTTATTCAAAGAGGATGATTGCATACAACAATTAACTAACTCTTAAGTAGCACAGTAGGGAGGTTAGGGTAGGACCTTAATGAAAAGACACCAAAGGAGGCATTCACTAGTGTCAAGCCAAAGGTGAGTCATTTCCACATCTTTGGATGTCCAATTTATATCCATGTACCAATAGAGAAGAGAACCAAGTTGGAGCCCTCCAGGAAGAAGGGTTTATTTGTGGGTTATAATGAGACTTCAGCAAAGGAAGATAGCGGTGAGCATGGATGTAAAGTTTGAGGAAGACCTTGCATCCAAGAAGTCCCATGAGCCTATTCCAATGACAGAGGATGAGAAGCAGGAAGTTGTGAAGGTTGGGGCAAGCTCACCAGTGACTTCTAAAGCAATACAAGAGCCTTTAGATGAAAAGTAGGAAACAATCACCCCTTCCAGCTCTGTCTAGAGACCTTGATAGTTCACTCATACATTGAGGGATGCTCAAAAGTATGTGAGGCTCCTAGGATCACATATAGAGAGAGAGCAAACTTCCAAAGAAGTTTCCAAATTACACTGCATTAATGAGCAGTGTTGGAACTTAGGTCTATTTCGCATCCCTACCCCTTCGATTCACCTATAACATCTTCTTAAAGCCTAATTCTTTGTTTTGTTCTTGCTAAGTTATTCTCCACGTTTCATTTTTTCTCTTTTGATTCTTTGCGCCATCTTTTTTGTTTTCTTGAGGGGTAATTGCATGTCATTGATTTGGTCTGAAATACGTGTCATCAAAGTTACCACTAATAGAGTATGTAGCAGGTCGACCAAGTCCTTTGTTTGCACAGGAAACATCCAAAAGAAGAACGCAGCAATTCAAAAGCAGTCAATTTCGGGCTCAGATTGTGGGAACAAACAAGTTAAATTTGCAACGATGGAGATCCAACAGGCCACTCAAATCGACGGCTTTCGTGCATTCGGGGTTTCTAAGTCGCGGGGAGTTTAAGCAGCAAAGCGCAAAGAAGCTTCACTTCGGAAATTCGACGTTCAGGCATCCAAGATCGTCGATAAAACAACGGCGTCAAAGTGTCGAAGTAACATCAGGCTGCCACGTCACTTCGAGCCTGTACTACTTCGAGAGATTTCCATGCTTTACATTCAAAAACTCCCAAGCCCCGAAGCGCCGAAGTGTCAAAGTTCTCGAGCCCCGAAGTGTCGGAGTGGGCGCCCACTGCCACGTCACTTCGCAAGTTCGTTCATCCGGGAGGTTTTGGTCCAGAGCAAGCAAAGAGTCGAAGTGTCGAAGTCCCGAAGTAACGTCAAGCTGCCACGTCACTTCAGGCCCATACTACTTCGGGAGATTTCCATGCTTTACGTTCAGAAACTCCCGAAGACCCGAAGTGTCGAAGTTTCGAAGCCCCGAAGTATCAGAGTGGGCCCTCACTGCCACGTCACTTCGCAAGTTCATTCATCCGGAAGGTTTTGGTCCAAAGCAAGCAAAGAGTCGAAGTGTCGAAGTGCCAAAGTTCCGAAGACATGTGGCACTCATCAATCATGACACGTGGTGCTCATCTCAGGCCCTTTGATTGCTTCATCTGCACTATTTCCAGGTGACACATGTCCCTCTCTTTTCATGACACGTCACTTTGGGACCGTACTAATTCGAGGGATTTTCATCCTTTACATCCAGAAACTCCCGAAGTGTCGAAGCACGGGGCACTCATCCGTCAAGACATGTGGCAGCCATCTAGCGTTGACACGTGGCATCCATCTGGCGTTGACATATGGCATTCATTTCAAGCACCTTGGGGCACGTCGTCTGCTCAATTTCATCTGACATGTGTCACTCCCCTTCTGAGACACGTCACTTCGAGATAGTACTACTTCGAGGTATTTCCATCCTTTACATCCAGAAACTCTGGAACGTCGAAGTGTCGAACCGCTGAAGTCCCGAAGTGACGTCAGGTTGCCACGTTACTACAGGCCCGTACTACTTCGGGAGATTTTCATGCTTTGCACTCCAAAGCCCCCGAAAGTCGAGGTTCTGAAGTGGCTTATCCTCTTTTATTTGCATATTTTGAAGTTTTTAAATGGCACCAAAGCAGGAACGTCGAGCCAGTTGAAGACATCATATTGCTCATCTGACAACAGCTTGGTGATAGTCAACAGGTACAGAACTGAAGCTTCAAATCCAAACCCTGCAACAACACAACCAGGAATTGGAGAGACTACGCCCAGACTGCAAAAGGAATATCAGAGACTCCGAAAAAACACCAGACAACTTGCTTCTTTCCTCCAAGAGATGAGTAGGGGAAAAAAACTGCCAACATATCCAGTTATCTCCAGTGACCTCAAACAACACGCATGCATGCCAGTGCTTAATGCAGAACTCAGTTTTGTCACTCTGAATCAGTTTCTGTCAAAGTCTCAGTTCATTCCAGCGCATGCATCAGTCTAGTTTCATTGCTAGTAGCAGTTTTCAATTTTTTAGTTCAAGACTCTTTTAGTTTAAGACATAATAAGTGGTCTTCTATGTGTGATAAGAACCACTCATTTTTGTGAAGTCAAGTTCGGAGTATTCATTAACATACTCCAGCAGTGTGTTTTAGTTAAGTTAATAAGTTGTTTTACAACAGAGGTGTAGAGCTAAGCCTCAATCCCACACTGGTCGAGGGCATCCACATCTATGATAAATAGGCATCTTTTGTATGTTGGGGGGGGGAGTTTTTGGGGAAAAGAGATCAATACAACAACTAGTTGGACCCATTTTTTTGCATGGACTAAAGCTCTCTACCTAGTGAAGATACTATTGATGACAGTGTGTTTGTGTCCAAATTCGTATGTGTTTCTTATCTTGAATACAATTTTGATTTGTGCGAAGTACATTTCTTTTCCTTCAGCTACTGTATAACTTGTTTTTATTAATATGCAACCTGTGATAACAGCTATGCTTTGATGAAGATTTGTTTTTATTGCAACTTGTGGGAGTAATTGTGTTTTGATACATGTTTAATGTCTTGAAATGATATTTTAAGTATTAAACTTCTTGCAGCAGATTATTCATTGAGTGGTTTGTTGTTTCCCTTTTTTTTTACCTCTATTATTTCACTTGTCTGTCCTTAGTGTGCCACCAGCCAAGGAGGACCCTCATCCTTATTTTTTTTCGACCCAACCGTGATCTTGTATTGGTAAAACCAACCCTCTAACTGACCCACAAATAAAGAATAATCATTCCAAAACTTGAGGTGGCCTAGCTTTGCCCTTTAGCAGTCAGGTGCAAACTTTAGGACCAACAAGCAGCATCATAGGTTCAAAGTCTTCCTACTTTCAGGAGGCAACTAACCAACATGTTTGGCAAGATGCCATGGTAGAGTACACGTCCATCATGAAGAATGATGTGTGGGAGATAGTACCAAGACTGGAGGGGAAATCAATCGCGAGTTCTAGGTGGCTCTACAAGATTAAGCATGTGGCAGATGGTAACATTGAGAAGTTCAAAACGAGGTTTGTGGTGAGAGGTTTCTCCCAAAGAGAGGGAGTGGACTACAAGGAGACTTTTGCTTCAATCGTGAAGTACACTTCCATTATTTGTTATGTATTTAGTTTCATTTATGGGATGGAGGATACATCAGATGGATGTGAAGACGCCTTTCCTTAACAAAGCCATTGAGGAAAAAGTGTACATAGAGCAGCTTCCAGGCTTTGAGGTAAATGGTGAGTCCCATGTTTGCAGGCTTAAGAAATCCTTGTATGGACTCAAGCAAGCACCGAGATCATGGTATTCCAGGATTGATGGTTATATCCAAAGTATGGGCTTCACCAATAGTGAAGCAGATCCTTTTAGTATATATTTGTTGGGACTAATTTGCTCATTTTGGTGTTGTGTGTAGATGACTTGTTTCTTGCAAATGTAGAGACGCTCATTGTCGAGTGCAAAGCAGATGTGGTTGTTGAGTTTGGCATTGGCATGATGCATTACTTCTTGGGTTTGGAGGTTTGGCAAAGACCGAGGAAGATTTTCCTTAGGCAGGGTAAGTATGCAATGGAGTCCTAAGAGGTTTCGGATGGAGAATTACAAACCTATATGACCACGTACATGATCACTAATCTAAAAAAGGTGACAACTTCAAATTCAGAGTTGGTGGAACCAACCTTGTACAAGCAACTGATAGGTTTTGTGATGTATTTGGTCAACACTAGGCCAGATATATGTTTTGTAATAAACACCTTGAGCCATTTCATGGTGGAGCCAAGACAGCATTGGGTATCAGCAAAACATGTGCTCAGATACTTGAGGGGCACCATGTTAAATCTCATGAGAAATCAAAACCTAGTTGCAGATTTAACAAAAATAAAGGGCAGAACTGAACTTTAAATTAAAAATCTAAACATGTTGATTTTTCCTAACAGTCTAATGCAACAAAAAATAAACACATAAAGACACAAGCATTCACATAGAAAATACTCGGTGATTTTTGGTCAAATGACCCCGAAAAAACCCAACTGGAAAAGTCGGTCTTTAGCTTGGTGATTTGTTTTTATTTCAGCAAGGTATATCTTCATAAATTTTACATCTGTTGTTACAAAGAACTCCTTGAAGCAAAATCTATGCCTTCAGCAACCTCACAGCCCTCACACTCCCTTTATTTGCTCACGGCCTGATTGTTGGGTGCGTCGTATGGCCTGTACGGGTCAGGTCGCGCTGCCTGGCTATTGGGTGCGTCATACAATCTGTACGGCCCTCCTATACRGCCCAAATCACGCCCAGAACTAGTTGTTACTTGTTGGTTGAGTGTAGGAGCGACTGGCTTAGTGAAATGGAGGTTGTGCGGCCTCTTCCTGAGCTGCTAAGGCTTTCCCTGTTGCTGAAACCTGCTACTCTAAGCTGCTGAAGTTGGCTCACCAAGTCGAATTGTGCAAAATGAGCCCCAAAACCCTATTTCACCCTTGGCAAATCGACTTGGGCCCACTACACATCTCAATGGTTAAGATTAGATCTGAATGGAAGGATCAAATCGATTTCCTTATGACTGAAGGAAAAATTAATTTTTCCTAAGTCATCTAAGCATGTGAAGGGTTAATTAAATTTGGGCCCCTCTTAGTGGGTCCCCTACCAAATTTGGTGCACCTCCAAATCTAGTGAACCCTTTCCTCTCTAACTCTAATTCTAATACTCCCTCTTAAAGAGGAAGGTGTTCTACACTACACCAAGTTTATCCCTGAAGTAGACAAAACTTGACCTTGGCAATGCCTTGGTCAGTATATATGTTGTCTGCTCTCCTGTTGGTAAGTACTGGAGTTTTATTTTTCCCCATTGAACATAGTCTCTGATGTGATGGTACCTGATCTCAATGTGTTTGGAGCAGTCATGAAACACTGGATTTTCAGAGAGCTTAATGCAGCTCTGACTATCACAGTGTATGACTGTGGGCTCCAATCCCTCACCAAAAAGTCCCACAAGTAGCTTTCTCAACCAAATAGCCTCGTAGGCAATTATGCTAGCAACCATATACTCTGCCTCGGCTAAGCTCAATACATCTGATCTTTGCTTCCTGCTGAACCAGGAAACAACGGTTGACCCAACACTGAAAGCACACCCTAAGGTGCTTTTTCGATCAATGAAACCCCCTGCCCAATCAGCATCAATGAAGCCCTGAAACCTCACGTCGTCAACCTGCATGTACCACAAGCCATAATCTGTTGTGCCTCGGAGATATATTAGCACATGTTTAGCAGCAACCAATGTAGCCTGGTGGGCTCTACCATAAACTAGTTCAATCGATTAACTGCAAAACATATGTCAGGTCATGTGTTAGTGAGATACACCAGCGACCCTATGAGTTTCCTGTATAATGCGGCTTCGATCCTCTCGCCTCTGCTAGAGTCCACCTTCTTCCAGTTGGTGACTAGAGGAGTGGCCATGTCCCTACAATCCTGCATGTGAAATCTCCTGAGAATTTGCTCTGCATATCTTCCCTGTCCCAAGAAGGTCTCACCATCACCCTGCCAAACCTCCAATCCAAGGAAATACTGCATCAGCCCTAATTCCTTCATCTCAAACTCACGTGCAAGGTCCTCCTTGCAATCCTAGATCAAGCTAACTACTCCTGTCAATATCAAGTCGTCTACATAGAGCACAAGATTGGGCGGCTAGCCCTCAACCACTATGTAGTAGAGGTTTGGATCCGCTTCACTCTTGGTAAAGCCCAATCCGAGAAGGTCGTTGTCAATGCGGGC
>SNQJ01S0050351.1:81166-97010 GCA_010110895.2 Picea sitchensis | reverse complement strand
GTATGCTAGTGTTTAGAACAACATTATTTCAGCTCTAAAAGATCTCTAGGTGTGTTATATAGCTTATGGTATGCATGTGCTAACATCTTGTGACAAAACTACATGCTAGAGCACCTTAATGGCCTATGTAACCGTAACAGAACGGCAAAGAAGTTACTGAACAGTTTGTTGTTATAAAACAGCAGCAAACCCTTGTTTGACAGTTGAAACTTAGAGCCAACTTGAGGTCAAAGACAGACCTAGTTGGTAGCTTGTTAGGACCTGGAAAATCTTCATGGTATCAGAGCTTGGTGGCTAATTTTTGTTGAGTTTTGGACAGCATCTTGTTGGACTGTTTTAGACATCTTTTGGGCAGATTTTGTGGACAGGCATTGACTGAGTTTAGTGGCAGCTTGTTGGCAGAATTTTGTGGAGGGTTGTAGAGCAGTTTGTGGACATTTTCGTCGGTCTCTTTTCACACCTAGTGGTAGGAGTGAGGCTGATTTTTCATGACCTCTTTTCACACCTATATTGCTAGGAGTGAGGTCGATGTTCGTTTGCCTCTTTTCACACCTGTGTTGACAGAAGTGAGGCAACGTTCCTTTACAGTTGCGGCATCAGTTTGAGTGCAGAGGGCAGTGATGTCAGCATCTCAGATACGTGTGGAGGATAGGCTAGTTGGAGCTAGAAATTGGTCGCCTTGGAAGGCCAGGATCGTCTTTGTCTTAGAGGACCTCGAACTATGGGATATAGTTGAGGCGGTTGTTCCTATTCCTTCTGCTACTGCTCACGTCTTGTTAGCAGAGTTCAGGAAGAGGAACAACAAGGCAAAGAGGACGATGTGTGATGCAATGAAGGATCACATCATTCCCCACTTGACTGGGAAATCCTATGCATTTGAGATGTGGGCATCTCTTTGCAATCTTTACCAGAGCTCTAACCAAAACCGGAAGATGGTTCTGTATGATCGACTCAGGGGCATTCGTATGCTCCAGGATGAGTCGGTTACTTCTTTCCTTGGCCGAGACACCTAGATCAAAGACGATCTTGGAGTCATTGGAGAGGTAGTGGACCCAGACTCTATGGTGAGGACAGCCTTAAACAGCTTCACCAAACCATGGGGTCCATTTGTTCGTGGCATTGTTGCCAAAGAGATTATGCCCACTTGGGAGAGATTGTGGGATGATTTCGTTCAGAAGGAGACTAGACTTATATCAGAGGCTTTTGAACAGCAACAGACATTACAGGGTCATGAAGACCTTGCTCTTTGGACAAAGGGAAAGAAGAAGATCGGCAAGGGAGGTCGATAGGGTCCCAAGTTTGGGGCCCCACCACAGGGAGAGAGCAAGTGGTGGGCAGAAGAGAGACATGAGCACAGTGAGATGCTTTGCTTGTAGAGAGATGGGTCACTATGCAAGACAGTGTCCCAAGAAGAAGAAGAAACAGCAGGATGTTTCAGCAACGACAACAGAGGAGCTTGAGTTTGATGCACAGTTTGTGAGAGAGTGTGCATTCGCTACTACTTTGTTAGTTGTTACACCATACAGCATCAGGTGGGGAGACAGAGTTGAGGAGGACCTATTGATTCATAGTAGTGATTCAGAGGGAGCTCAGACTCAGTTTTCATGGATGCCATCATCAGGGGTGACACCTGGGACAACTTCAGTTTCAAAGTTGTCGAGATCGAGGGTTGGTGCAAGGGCTTCAGAGCATCAGAGATTGATGATGAGTAGCGGCAAGGCACCATGGAGGCTTGAGCCTCACTTGGCTATGGAGACGGACAGATCAGATTTTGGTTCCACTTCAGGTGGAAGCTACTTGGCGAGAGGCCAAGTTGAGGATCTTGGTGAGATGCCGAGATCCTGGTACTTTTGGTGAGATGCCAAGAGGGGGAGACTCTTGGTGAGATGCCAAGAGAGTGACTCTTGGTGAGATGCCAAGAGTAGTGACCGTTGGTGAGATGCCAGGAGGTAGAAATCCTCGGTGGGAGACCAAGGTTGAGATCTTTGGTTTGATACCAAGATCTAGGTGATCTTGGATAGGTGGAGAGACACTTCCATCGATCACATAGATTGAGCAGATCTGTGTCAGACACTACTTTCATTGATCAGGGTACAGACATACTCACCGACTATTTTCTAGTAGGCAACCATGTCCACTATAGGAATGATATTGGTGGTGAAGGGCACTTTCCTCGGTCAGAGGGAGTGTTGAGATTTGGGTACCTTGGAAAGTGGTCCCCTTGTGTTTGTGAGCTTCTAAACACATGTGGGAAGTACTTTGTACCATGTACCTTATGTCTAATTTCACTTTGACTTAGGAGATTTTAAGTCAAAAGTGAAATTTGGTCATTTTAGCCTAAAATGAAAATTAATTCACTTTGTGGGTGAATTAAGGGACATAAAGTGAAACTATGGAAACTTAAGTAAAGAGGGTTTTGAGATGAGATTCTTTTGAGATGATCTCAACCATTGATTAGGGATGAGATGAGATGATCCCATCCACTCATATTTTAGGTTTCCTTATGTTTCCTTAAGGAGGGCGCAAGGGCAAAGGAGAGCTCATTATTCCTTGTTATGTTCACCAAGAGAGTTGGGAGAGGAGCATGAGGATGAGGTTGGATGCATTGAGTGAGGAAAGCTTGGGTGCCCACACTCATGGTGGTAGCTAGCAAGCTTAGTCCTTCATTTATTTGTGGAGCTAGTTCTTGCTAGGAGGAGGGCGCACAGCTAGCAAGGAGGACTTGCAGAGCTTAGATTGCAGTGAGGACAGTTTCAATGGAGAGCTACAGCACAGATTCAGAGTACTGTGGGAGGGTTTCTCCATCAGAGCTTCCAGTTGGCAGAGAGCTTCAGTTCAGTGGTCTAGGCGACTTGTGAGGAGGGCGCACCATCCTATGGCGCATCTTCTTCATTTGGACTTTTGTTTCAGCTTGGTTCAAGTTGTTATTGTATCAGGTTCATCTATTTATTGTACTTGTTGTATTCCACCTTCTTTTCTCCACATTTATACACTCAGATTCCAAACGGGTTTTCCCTGGGGGGGGTTTATCCAGGGTCATGTTGACCAAAAATACCTGTGTTCATTTTCATGTATGCTAGTGTTTAGAACAGCATTATATCAGGTCTAAAAGATCTCTAGGTGTGTTATATATCTTACGGTATGCATGTGCTAACATCTTGTCACAAAACTACATGCTAGAGAACCTTAATGGCCTATGTAACCATAACAGAACAACAAAGAAGTTACTGAACAGTTTGTTGTTATAAAACAGTAGCAAACCCTTGTTTGACAGTTGAAACTTAGAGCCAACTTGAGGTCAAAAGACAAACCTAGTTGGTAGCTTGTTAGGACCTAGAAAATCTTCATTCAGCCTTTAGACATGTGTGTCTCTGCTGAAGGTCTCAAACCCCTCAGGCTGCTCCACATAAATCTCCTCCTTAACCACTTCGTTAA
The DNA here is from genome assembly GCA_010110895.2 of Picea sitchensis. NCBI lineage: Eukaryota > Viridiplantae > Streptophyta > Pinopsida > Pinales > Pinaceae > Picea > Picea sitchensis. The sequence continues at coordinate 93,575 of SNQJ01S0050351.1, read as the reverse complement.
GGAAGGCGGTTTTAACGTCCATCTAGTGGACTTTCCACCCCATCTGTGCTGAAATGGCCAAGATAACTCTGACAAACGAATACCACGCAACATGTGCAAATGACTCATCATAGTCGATCCCCTCGACCGGTGAGAACCCCTTAGCCACAAATCTGGCCTTGCATTTCTCCATGCTCCCAGCAGCCCCCTGCTTGATCTTATATACTCAGCGTGAGCCAACCACAGATTTGCTCTCTGGTCTAGGCACTATCTCCCACACATCATTGCGCATGATAAAGGAATACTCCTCTGCCATGGCATCTCACCAAACCTGCTCGGAAGTTACCTCCTTATAGGAAGAAGGCTCTGAGTCTATCAACTCAATCATAAGTGCCAAGCAACCTGTATACCTCTGTGGACGTTTGCTCTGTCTGAATGTAGAAGTGGGAGCCTCGACTCTCTCCTAAGCCTCTCTGATAAACTGATCTGCCCACTTAGCTCGTCTTCTCCCTGAACAGAGAGACACTGGTTGTGTAGGCTCCACTCGCTCCTCTCTCTCTTCCTCAATCTTCTCCTTGTTATTGCACAATTTGTACTTGCCCAAAGCCCAAGGCAAGTGCATCAAAAATGGCATAATTGGGAGTGACCTATCATTGTCACCTTAATAGGAAACCCCTTTCTATTTTGGAGTATGTCAAGACTACCCCAGGGGAGACGTCCCCGGTGACCTGAGGGTTTGAGAAGGCTAAGGCAAAAGATAAAGAAAGTCCCTCCCCTCTCACAGGTCACTCAAGTCAAAGGGTTATTTATGTCTTATAGAGATGAAGCAAGTGAATAATGTTGTGTACCTGCCCAGAACAAGACAATAAAATGGAAAAAGGGCACTTTCCAGGTACCAAAATGATATTAGTGCCTCATAAGACAATGAACTCTTAAGAAATGTACTAATTGATGTAGAATTGCAGCAGTATAGCAGTTTATAACAGCAATAAGAAATTTGCAACAGCCACAATAATTATGCTCTAAAATGCTTGATAAAAGACTTGAAATAATAGCTTTAACTAGGCAATTTGATAATAAATAGTCACAAGTAGCTTTAGTAACATCTAGCTAGCATAACATATTACTTTTAGGGTTAATTTGTTGTTGTTAGATGGCTGTAGCAATCTTTTGTAACAGCAGCAAGTAGGTTAATGATTTAGGCTAATCTAAGATTAGTAGGAGTTAGTAGGTGTTTTAAGAGAAGATGTTCTGAAAATTGTTTGATCAATCAACACTTGTAATGGGTAGACTAGTGCCTTCTAGGGTAATGGAGTCAATGATGGCAACAACAATTCTTAGGGGAAAATAGCAATGATAATATTTAGCCAAAGGGGATGGACAGGATGAGAGAGGTGTTGGTAGCCCAAGGCCTCAAATATCCAAGTCCTAGAGATAATTGCTAGAAAGTAATAAAAATTAGTCCCTAGCGATTTGTCTTTTCCTTAGACAAATTGAAATAAAATATGCAATAGGCAATGAAGAAGCGTTATTAGAGTGCTACAATGGTAGGGGTCTAGTATCTACTTCTAGATAGGTGTCTTTCAAGAAATCTTAGCAAGTGGAAGATTATAGAGAAAAATATAGTAGTCTTTCTCCTAGGGTTTCAAGCAAGCAATTTCATAATCTTTGACATGAAACAAGTAAATTCACCATAGCATTCATTCACAATAAAGAAATGCAGATTTTCTACTTACTTCACCAAGAATAATCAAGCATAAACCCTAGTTGAAGATCCTCCACAAGAAAATTTTCCAAAATACACCAAGATTTGCCTCCCCCAAAAGTTGCGCACCACTTAATTTCAGCCAATAACCCTTAAAGAGGGTCGAATTTCAGACCACCACTTGTGTGATGAGTGAATGATGATAAAATGAAAGTTTTATCTCTCTATTTATACAATAATTATGACCTTTAATTAAAATTAGGTCATCAAAAGGCCGACATGGCCAAATTACATCAAAAATCCAGTTTTTACATAAATGTCATTAATTAAACCCTAAAATCACTTTAAGAGGTGACGTCATGCCCTTCTAGGGTGACGTTGAGCCTCTTGGGTGGAATGTAGGGCCTCATCTATAAAACGTTAGGTGCCCCTAGATGATGCCACACGTCCCAATTAGCACACAACTGCCTCCATAATGCCAATCCTGACGTTGGGTGACATCTAGGGTCACAAAGGTGACGTCATGGGCCTCCTAAGGCCAACGTCCAGGTGGAAGAGCAAGATCCCCCTAAGTCTAGGTCTGCCAAAGTGTCTCTGGTGAAAAATCCTTCTTTCTTCCTGGTGCAAGTCTCTGACATCTCTTTGCCCCTGGCTGGGGTCACAGCATCTATCAGTGGACTTTTCAACCCTGTGGAGGTCCGAGCTAATCATCTCCCCATATGTACCTGTCCATCGGGCAAAGTCCTGCAGCAGCAACAAGTACGCCCTCCATGGGCTTATAAGTCACAGGGATCATAGCAATGTCTATCACATCCAATAATCAAATTACCCAAACATGTGCATCAAACCCCCCTTTACCCAAACAAATGCTCAAAGAGGTTGTGCAGTTTAACAAGTCAGGTTTGGAGAGGGTCTCAGGATGTCCTATTGGGCTAATCCTCCTCAAGTTTGGGGTGTTTCCCAGGTGAGAGCCAATCTAGGTCATGTATGTGTGTGAAATGGTGTAGGGGAAATGTTTGGGTAGACAGTGAAGTGATAACAGGGAAATGTAGGTCTTGCCTGTGGGTGCCTTTGTAGAGGACGAGTTGCACCTTATCATGGATGCCATCATTTCCTAGCCCATTCAATGCCTTTTATTCTTAGTCTTATTGTTTTTTGGTCTTTTTCTTTTTAAGGGAAAAGCTAGGGGACACTGTCCTGCCGTGGTGACCAAAGGTGACAATGTTACCCACAAGCATTTCACGGAAATGAGAAGGTTGGCTCGTGATGAGACCCCCTTTCTCTTGGTTATGCCACCAAGAGCCACTACCCTAGTTTGGTGACCAAATAGATGGTAGTGTCATACCGCTACATGCCCATAGACGTAATAGGTCGGCTCATGATGAGACCTCCCATCCACCAACTAGACCTTGAGTTTTGTTTTATCTTATGGGTCCCCTTTTCTTACTGAGAGGCCTTTTATTACTTTCTCAGGAATCCTTGAGCGAAGCAACTCAAAGGTTTTATTTTGGCTTTTAACTCTTGCCAACTACTTTTACCCTCTGGGCCTTTAGCCCCTTCTTCCCACAAGGCAAGGTACAACCCTTCCTAGTGTGGCAAACCCAATGCCTGAACCAAGGTAAGGGAAGATGAGAGGAATAATGATGAAAAGTAGTAATTATGGAAGGAATGGACCATGAGCTTTCATAGACCCACCCAGTAGCAACTCATCCTAATAAAGGAGAACCAGCTTACTAGGGCATTCTGTCACCCTCCCCAGGTATGAACAAGTTAAAGAGCATAATTTCCAAGCAAACGTTATGAAATGAAGGAGAGTTCAGTGCGACATATTCAAATGCTTCGAAAATCACAATGACACATACCATGATACCCGGACTCGTTATCTCATAGAGCAAGACCCACTGCTACTTCAGGACCAGGCTAGTGGAATGGATGTTGTTGTTGTTGATAGACGGGCTACACTGAAGAAAAGATTAGCCTTCCAGGGGCAAGCTTAAGTCGAAACTTAAGTTATCTGGCTCTCAACACCCCATGTCTAGGACCTGTGGGCCTCGAGACATAATCTCCTTAGTTATCCCTAGGATAGGGGATAACACTCCTCATCATGTTGCTCGGCCTGTCTCACTGTTGGTTGAGTAGGTGACTGAGGGGTTGGCTGAGCCTCTTGCTTGGGAGCCTGCTGCTCCTCATCCTCTGTTGTTGTCTGCTCACGCTCCAAGGACTTCTTGAGAGCCCTACCCTCCTCAAACCTGACATCACACCTGATCATTGTCCTCCTAAGTGCTGGCACATACATCTATATGCCTTGGTTGTCTCGTTGTAGCCTACAAATATGCCCTTTATTGTCGTGGTCTCCAGCTTCTTCCTGCTCTCTGAAGGTACATGGCAATAAACCAAACTACCAAAGATCCTGAAGCGAGAAACATCAAGCCTCTTTCCTATGAAGGCCTCCTCCGGTGTAGCCATGCCTAGCACCTTGTGCGGACTCCTGTTTTGTAGGACCACTGCAGTGTTGCATGCCTCGACCCAGAGAAACATGGGCAGCCCCTGGTCATGCAACATGGCCTTAACAACACCCACTATGTTGTGATTCTTGAGCTCAGCCACCCCATTCTGCTAAGTATTATGTGGTCCAGTGAGCTCTCTCATGATGCCCTCCTTGGCACACAAGTCCCTAAAGGCATTGGAGATGTACTCCCCTCCGTTATTGGACCTCAAGGCCTTTATCTTCTTGCTGGTTTGGTTTTCAACTAAGGCCTTGAACTCTACAAACCTGGACAACACTTCATCTTTCTTTTTCATAAAAAATATCCAAGTTTTACGAGAATGGTCATCAATAAAAATAACATAATACCTGAACCCACGAAGGGATGGAGAAGAGAATGGTCCACAAACGTCCGAGTGAATCAACTCTAATATATCCTTGGCTCTGTCATCTCTGTTGGGATAGGATGTCTTGGCATATTTGCCAAGGGTGCAACCCTTGCACACCTCATGATGATCCACGCTGCATGGTGGCAGTCTTATGGCTATCTCCCTCAAAATTTTCAGCACCCTATGGTGCAAATGACCCATGCGCCTATGCCAAAGCTCTGCTAACTCACGGCCTTGTTGGTTGTCTTTCTTGTTGTTCAACGCTACAGCAGCCCCAAACTGTAACCTATAGAGGGTTTTCGCCCTAACTCCAATCTGCATTGTTGTCCTGGAGTTGGGAGGTTTCATGAGGACCTTCCCTTTGCAAAAAAACACCTCATAACCCAGGTCTTCTAGCACTGAAATTGACACCAGATTTTTCTTCAGCCCTGGAAGATAGAGAACATCTTCGAGATAGAGAGGTTTTCCAGACTCCGTCTCAAACTTGACAACACCTACACCTTTGGCTCGGTATTTGCCATCATCTCCCATATCAATATTGAACTGCATGTCCTTTTTTGTTAGCTGGCTGAAACAATTTCCGTTCCCTGTCATATGGCATGAAGCCCCACTGTCAATATACCAAGTGCTACTGGTCACAGAATTGGCCATATACACACAATAAGTGAGAAATCCTCCTCAAAACAAGATGAGAACTCCTCTATTTTTGTTGAAGCTGCAAACTGCCCCTTCTTGGACCCCTTCTTGCACTGAGGACATTTAGTGGCATAGTGCCCAAACTGATGGCATTGAAAACACTTCACTTTGTTGATGTCTTTCTTCGGTTTTCCTTGTCTCTTTGAGCTGGACTTGGCCCCTCATAAGCCCTTTTTACCTCTGGCTCTGCCCCCTTTACCAGCTAGTGCGAAATTCTCCTCATCAGCTTCTCGTTTCACATGAGACCCAGATCAGGTATGTTTCCTGATCTCCTCCTGCACACAGAAACTCCATAGCCGCTCCCAATCTGGAAGCTTTTCTCTGCCACTAACTGCATCTATGAAGTTTTCTCGTGACTTGGGAAACCCCAATAGTGCAAAATTGACCATATCTTTGCCTGGGATTGTTTCACCCACCCCTGCAAGCTCGTCCTTGACTTGAGTAAATCTGGTGAGGTAGGAAACAATTGATTCAGACTTTGCCATTTTGATATTTCTCAGCTTGTCTCTGAGCACAAGATTCCTTGCTTCACTCGTACCCTGGTACAGCCCTATGATGGATGTCCACATCTACTTTGTTGTCTTTTTGCCTGCAAAGTGAGGTATAATGTGGTCCTTGACTCCCTCAAGGATAATCCTTTTGGCCTTAGTGTCCTTCTTGTTGTGTTGGGCCAACTATTGAGGACCTACTGGAGTGGCTGGAGGGTTGTCCACAAATTCCTAAACTCTTTGCTCCTCAAAAACAACTCCTATTCTTTCTCTCCAAGAGAAGAAGTTGGAGGCCCCATCAAGACGCTCTTCGAATCTCAACCCCACGTAGGCCATTCTGCTGTCTAAAAAATGCAGGCCCTAGCTCGCCTTGCCAGAAGCCCTAGCGCACCAGCTGGGTCAAACTCTTTGTGGTTGAGAAACTATTCCTGAAGGCTGTAACAATGAATGTTGGTCTTCAATCAGAGGCAAGGCTCTGATACCATGTTAAATCTCATGAAAAATCAAAACCTAGTTGCAGATTTAACAAAAATAAAGAGCAGAACTGAACTTTAAATTAAAAATCCAAACATGTTGATTTTTCCTAACACTCTAATGCAACGGAAAATAAACATATAAAGACACAAGCATTCACACAGAAAATACTCAGTGATTTTTGGTCAAATGTCCCCAGAAAAACCCAACTAGGAAAACTGGTCTTCAGCTTGGTGATTTGTTTTTATTTCGGCAAGGGATATCTTCAAAAATTTTACATCTGTTGTTACAAAGAACTCCCTGAGGAAAAATCTCTCCCTTCAGCAATCTCACAAACCCTCACATTTCTTTTATCTGCTCACAGCCTGATTGTCGGATGCGTTGTACGACCTGTACGACCCAGGTCGCACTGCCTGGCTACTGGGTGAGTCGTACAGTTTGTACGGCCCAAATCACACCTAGAACTGGTTGTTACTTGTTGGTTGAGTGTAAGAGCGGTTGGCTGAGTGAAATGGAGGTTGTGCGGACTCTCCCTGAATTGTTGAAGCTTTCCCTATTGCTGAAACTCCTACTCTAAGCTGCTAAAGCTGCCTCACCAAATCGACTTGTGCAAAATGAGCCCCAAAACCCTATTTCACCCTTGGCAAATCGACTTGGGCCCACCAGACATCTAAATCGCTGAGATTAGATCTGAATTGAGGGCTCATATCGATTTCCTTATGACTATAAGAAAATTTATTTTTTCCTAACTCATCTAAGCATGAGAAGGGTTAATTAAATTTGGGCCCCTCTTGGTGAGTCCCCTACCAAATTTGGTGCACCTCCAAATCTAGCGAACCCTTTCCTCTCTAACTCCAATTCTAACACACCATGGAGTATGGTCTGAGATATCTTGGAGATGGTGAAGTGAAGTTGCAAGGGTATACAAACTCAGATTGAATAAGCAGTGCAGCAGACAGGAATAGCACCTAACGGTGTTGCTTTAGCTTGGGATCAACGATGATATACTAGTTCAACAGGAAGTAGACTTTCGTGCCATTTAGCTTAGCAAAGGCAGAATACATGGCAGCCAATATTACTAGTTGTGAGGCGATTTGGCTTTGCAAGTTGCTTGCAGAATTATTTGATCAGGAGTTGGTTCCCACGATGATTTACTGTGCTATTCAAAGTTGTATCAAACTCTCTAAGAATCCAATATTTCATGAGAGGTCCAAACACATAGAGATTAGATATCACTTCATAGGAGACAAGATTCAGAAGGGAGCACTAAAGCTCCAGTATATTCCCACAAATCAACAGATAGTTGATATTCTGACCAAGCCCTTGGCAAAAGGGAAGTTTGAAGCATTCAGAGATAGACTTGGATTGGTGAAGAATTCCTTCCTCACTAAGAGGAAGTGTTGAGAAATGTAGCTCGAACAGGAACTTCTTGCATAGGTTTCAATGTGAACGTGCAGGAAGTGGTTTGAGACATTTCATTGGTGACTACTTTGGAAAAGCGATCACTAATTCTAATTTGTAATTCACTTAGGATAAAATGAAATATCTTGTGTTTTTCAATGGAGTCTAAAAAAGTGCATTTAATGCATTAATGACTTCGACTAGATTTAATCTCAACCATACATCTCAAAATCAAAATAGAGTTTTGGTATATTAGGGTTTCATAAAAGCATAAATAAGACAGATAGAGAGGTGTTGCTCACACTTGAACAGTTGAGCAGATAAGCAACCAGAGGAGAGAAAGCAACAACAAGAAGAGGATCGATCAGTAGTCAAGCAGGTTGAAGAAAGGTTATAATGTAGTAGTCGTACTGCAGGTCTGTACAAATCTGTGTGAATCCGTACAGCGCCATTAACAGGTCGTATATGTTGTACAACTTTTGTTCCTCATTTTCTATGTAAGTTGTGCCCTTTGTGAAAGCCATATAGCTCAGTTCTTGGGTGATTTGACGAAGTCGTATAGTTGTTAGGTTAACCAGTCTATGGAGGTTTCCTTGTAAGCTTTGATTAAGGGATGAAAGGCTAATTTAGAAGGAGAAATCATCTGCACATCTGTGTATTAATTTATGCTTCCGCTATTTACTGTTTTCCAGCTAGTGTGTGATTATAACTGCATTCAAAATTTATATTTCTATGTTAATTAAATTCTACAATTGATTTACTTGATTGAGAACATAAGGACAGCAGTCACCTTGGGTGGAAAATTTACACCCTATGCATCTTCATTTCAACTACTCCCTAGCTCGAAAAGGCCTTCATTTGCCATGTTAATATTCTAGCAGAAGATCCCAAGCTACTGATATCCTTCTGGGAAGACATGGCACGGTAGTGCAGCCTTCAGAATTCTTCTACCAAGGTAACCACTAGTGAATTTAAGCAATCCTTGGCTCAAATACGGTCAATATTCAACTCAGGTATGTGACGCTAGCAGAAATTTACCTTCCTCGGTCCCTATGCTCCCTAAAGCCATTCCATCATCATCGACTCAACATGAACTTCCTCGTGATTATGTAATAGCCTGGTTCAGTGTGGTTGGTACAAGCATATGGAATTATGGTGTAGGTTGGAGATAGTTTTAGACTTGGTAGAGCATTCTAACGAGCAAGATAATGAAGGAGAGAAGACTTCCAAATTCAAAACACAAACTGTATATTCCCATTTTGCATGGACACGTGTGACAAACCAAATAAACCCTCACAAGTTCAATCAAGTTTAAATCTCAGTGCTAAAGAGTCTTTCTTAAACACATGTCCCACGCCACACTTTAGGAACAATGAATGAGAAGGCACTAGCATAGCTTTAGAAGGGCGCAATAAAAGTCAGTAATGTTGATGTTTTGGTAGCTGCGGGAGGTATTCCCTCCTAGACAACTTTTCTTAGGGAAGAAGAAGATTCCAAGAAGTCAAATGAAAACCATCGAACAGTTGAAGAACACCCCGGAAAAGAATAAAGTGAAATAGAAGACCACAGAAGAGAAGTCGACCCACAGGAAATAATAATAATGTGGAAATATAATTTCCAGGAAGACAAGTCGGCCCACAGAAATAATAAAGTAAAGTTGAAAACCCAGAATAAGAAGTCGGCCCCAAATAGGCACCCAGATTAGTATAAATATAAGTTTGGGTCAGTTCATTTATACAATCAGACAATTCTCCTTTTGGAGTGCGCACTAGGCAGCTGCAACTGCAGTTGCAACAGTTTCGCTATTTCTGGTCTCTGGTTCTCTTGGAGAGTGCGCCCCACTTGGGGAAGGATATTCTTGGTGGATCTTGGTGATTTCTCTTGGGTGCTACCTCTAGAGGAGTTGCGCTAAGGTTGTGTGGTGTTGCTCAGTTGCTTCGTGCCAGTTATCAATTGCAGTTGCAGTTGCAATAGCAGCTGCAGTTGCAATTACCAGTTACCAATGGCGCCAGCTCTGTAGTACCAGTTCTAGTGATGCGTCTATCTTGGTGCCAGCTCTGTGGTGTGCTATCTTGGTGCCAGTTATGTGGTGTTTATCAGTTGTCTACCCTTGCTAGGGTTTGACAAGAAGAAGAGATAAATATTCATTATCAAGGTTCTTCATTGTTGGTTTGCTCTTGTGATTAGAGCGTATTCATGGTTGTATTGGAATATTCTCTCTGAGAAAAGTTCGTTGGGTTTTTCCCCAAGTTTGGGTTTTTCCCCAAGTTTGGGGTTTTCCCATGATAAATCTTTGTGTCTTCTTGTGCTTGTTTATTGCTTGTTTATCTGTTGCTTATATATTTCAGTATATGATTATTGAATGTTAAAAGAAGATAAAAATGCTATGGTAAATCTAATGTTAACGAAACTAATGAAAATCTAACAAGTAAGAGGCCCGAAATATCCCAAGGGACATTATTTTGGTAATCTATGGTCAAAAGGGTGGTATGCACCTAAAGTACACATAACTGAAATGGTGGGGAATTCTCCAAGGGACATATGGCATGGAATCTTTTTCCCATGGACCCCTTTATACTTCCCCTCTTGTTGATTCATAACCCTCTCTTACTCCTAGTACGTCAACCCCACAAGCAATTTAACTATATTATACTTTTTATTTAATACATGTGGTGGCATAACTTTAAAATCCTAAGTCTACAAATTTTAACATTTTAAAGTAGGGCCTTGGCCTTGGGCTCCACACTAGGAATATGTACAAGAAATTTACAAATACACATCACATGTTAATTATAATAATAATAATAATAATAATAATAATCTATTTTTAAAGTCACAGCCAAGCCAGCACACCAAATTTGTGTATGAGACCCCCTTGTTTGTGGGACAAGGGACCCCCCTTCGCCCAGCGATTTGACTGGTAAAGTCTACGAAGGTATACATACCCTACCCCCCTCTGGATTTGAACCTATGACCTCTTAAGAGGAAACACATGTTCTTAACCATTAAATCCAAGCCCACATGGCTCAACACCCAACAAAACAACCATGTCAACATAATTTGTACATAATCTCACTAAGTATAGTTCCAAAGGTGAAAATCAAGGCTCTACAAATAATGGTGTAGGACACACACTTATATGTCAATTATTCTTTGGGAAGATGTTGAATGCTTAGTAATCTATGGTACTACTAAAGTTCAAAGTTGAAAGAAAAAGGTTAGCATACATTGAAGCTTCATACACTGAAGCTTCATTTCAATTTTATCAAGAAAATGAGGTGTTGATTGTATGATAATGTCAATGCTATCTGTTAATTGGATGTAGCTTGAGTGGCTAAGAGGAAAGTTGTTATCCTCCCCCACCCGAGTTCAAATCCTACTTTGTGACATATTATGCTCTCTTTGTGAGCCAATTGTTGATTGTTGACCTCGCCTTGAGCCCTAAAGAATCCAGTTTACCTTGGTTACCATCCTCGTAGTGAGGAGAAGTACCTGGAGGGTTTCCCCAAGAAATGCATTACAAGGAATTTAAAAAGTAAAAAGGAGAAAAAAGGTATAACCAAAGAAAAAGATAATGTCAATGTTATCAAAACCAAACCAATCGACCCCAAAATCATGAACGAGACTGGAACCAAGAAAAGAAAATAAGTCAACCAAAACATACATAAAATATTCAAATTTTGACAGAAATGAGTAGATTATTCATAGAGGGGGGATCGGGGCGTGGCTAGGGTTTCCCTAGCCGCATCCCCTCACACAGGTGCTTGGCTTTGCCTCTTTCCATGACGGTGTGACTACCTTCAGCGGTTCAGAACTGATTATGGTGCGTCGTTTGCGAGGCCCTTAACCTAGATGGGTTTCTTGCAATCTGGTTTGTTGGTGGCTCTGCCCCCATGGGCTGCTCTGTTTGCCTCCGCCTCTTTCTGAGACGGCAAGTCTCTCCCTTGACTATCTTGGGCGTGGATGATACTCATTTCCTTGCTGGTGGCTCCGCCCCTGTGGGCTCCCCCTGCCTTGTCTGTGTCAGGTCGGGACAAGATCTGGTGCTCCATTTGTATCGCGCGGCCCTTGGCCTAGATGTGGTTTTGCTCTCTGGCCTGGCATAGTTGTTACTCGGGTTTTTGTCGTGATGGGAGGTACTATGCCTCTCGAACCTGATGGGTCTTCAACCTATCGGTGGCTCCCTCTCTTGGAGCTTTCATGGACAGGTTTTGGGTCTCTGGACTTGGGATCTGGTGTTTTGTGCAGCGATTGTTGGGTATTCTGCTTTCTTTGGAGGTTGGGTGAGAGCTTTGAGGTCCATCTTTTGGGGCGTGCAGTGTGGATCTGTGGATCTGCACTTTGAGGTCCTTTCTTGGGCGTGCAGTTCTGGCCTGTCTTTTAGATGTTGGTTTTACTCAGTTATTGTTGTATTTTTATATGCTCTTTTACCCATGATTGGGGAGTGCTTCATGCACCAGTAAAATGTAATTTGGTTCTCTTTGGATGAATAAAATTACGAATTTTTCCAAGGAAAAAAAAAATATTCAAATTTATATATATATATATATATATATATATATATATATTCAAGCACATCAATGTAAATCCAAACCATTAGACAAAATATGCAAAGTTTTCTCATATATATAGCATGTAGTTGAGCACGCACTGATGAAAGAAGAAAAGATGAATTGCAACAAAGTTATCAAAAGGACAAAAGTTCAAGCTGGATAACCTTCCTTGGAATTCTTTTTAGGCTGTTATGAATTCATAGAAGAAGACTTAAGAAGGGCAGTGGAGGCCACCAGAA
>SNQJ01S0050351.1:64040-81147 GCA_010110895.2 Picea sitchensis | reverse complement strand
TTCCAAGGAAAAAAAAAATATTCAAATTTATATATATATATATATATATATATATATATATATTCAAGCACATCAATGTAAATCCAAACCATTAGACAAAATATGCAAAGTTTTCTCATATATATAGCATGTAGTTGAGCACGGACTGATGAAAGAAGAAAAGATGAATTGCAACAAAGTTATCAAAAGGACAAAAGTTCAAGCTGGATAACCTTCCTTGGAATTCTTTTTAGGCTGTTATGAATTCATAGAAGAAGACTTAAGAAGGGCAGTGGAGGCCACCAGAATCACAAGCAAAATGCTTGTAGCTTATAACACTACCTTTATAGCATTGATCCCTAAAGAGGATAATCCAACCACCTTTGAAAAAATTAGGACAGTATCCTTATGCAATTGTTGCAAGAAGATTGAAAAGTATTTTATCAAAACAAATTTCTGGAGAACAGTTTTGGGTTTTTAGAGGGAAACAAATCCACGAGGCAATTGGGATTGCACAGGAAAGCCTTCACTCAATCAAGGTCAGAAATCAAAGATCAATGATAATTAAAGTGGACCTCTCCAAAGCATATGATAGGGTAAGTTGGCTCTACCTTAGACATATTATTATTCACTTGGGTTTTTGTCATTAGTTTGTGGTTTGGGTGATGCGTTGCATTACCTCATTATATTTTGCTATCTTAATCAATGGGGCAGCATCCTCTTTCTTCAGACCAAGCAGGGGTCTTAGACAGGGATGCCCCCTATCCCCTCTCCTTTTCCTTTCAATAGCTGAAGGGCTGAGTAGGTTAATAAAGTAGGCTTCAGAAAATGCTAGTTTTAAATGGATAAACATTGAAACTACCTGTAACATTACACATCTCTTTCTTGTGGATGATGTATTGATTGTCAGTGAATATACAATAAGGGTAATTGAGATGTTCAAAAATATTTGGGATTTATTTTGTAAAGCAACATGTATAATTATAAATCTTGAAAAATCCACTCTTTCTATGTGGAGTATATCTGAGAGGAAAAGCACTATTTTACTCAACCTTTTCCCTACCAATTGATACACCTAGACCATGGTTTGAAGTATTTGGGTTTCTATCTAAAGCCAAACCTGTATAAAAAGGGTGACTACCAATGGCTGATTGCCAAAGTGGAAAAGAAGTTGAACACCTAGTGCAATTGGTGGCTCTCTAGAAGGGGGCAACTGATACTAGTAAAAGTTGTTTTGGAAGCAATTCCAGTATACTGGATATCACTGGCCTAGGTACCAAAAGGTGTGATGGAGGTAATCATAAAACTTTGTTACAAACTTATTCGGTCAAATGATCAAAAGAAGAAAGGGCTTGTTTTGGCATTGTGGAAAAAACTGGTTGTCCCAAATGCAAATGGAGACTAGGGTTTAAAAAAAACCTTTCTCTTCTCCAAGAAACTAGCTGCAAAAAATGTATGGAGGATAATACAAGGAAAAGGGTTGCAGGTTCAAGTAATTAGAGCCAAGTACATTGCTCCTACTTCTGTAGAGGATTGGGTAAGAAATTCAGTAAAACATGTACATAATGCCTCAATAATTTGGAAAGCTATCAACTCAGCTTTTCATTTGGTAGGTAACTAGCTAATTTGGCAAGTGGGCAAAGGTGACAAGGTGCATATTGGTCTAGACCCATGGGTAGGAAACAAGGGATTGCACAGATTACCTCCTCAGATGATTCAGGAGATAAGAAGTAAAGGATATTATACACTTAAACAGGTTGTGAACTGGGAGAGGTCTACAAATTGGCAACAACATTGGCTTACCTGGGAGGAGATTATTCTAGGGGAAGAACTTACCAAGGCATGGAAGATCTACACATATGCATTAAAGACAGTAATGTCAAAATAAGAGAAGATGATGACCAATTGTTATGGTCACTCAATCCTACTGGAATTTATGTAAGCCCTTGCAGAGGAAGGGAGGGAGGGGCAGCAAGTATGGTGGTGGAGAACCATCTGGAAATTAAGGTGCCCTTCCAAAAACAAAATATTCATGTGGCTGATTTTAAACAATAGGGCTCCCACCTAGGAGGTGCTACAGAAGAAAAACTTCAATGGACCAGGTTGGTGCAGCTTATGTCAATAAGCAGAAGAAACCATTGTATATTTAATTATAGCCTGCCCATATATAAAAGAGGTTTGTAAAGAGGTGTCCAAGAAATGCATGGGAAGGTGAAGATATAGAAGAAGCATTCAGATCACGGTATGCAAAAAAAGGATACTAAGAAGATCAGAGCACTTCCTCTTGACATATCTCGGGGAGTATGGCTAGCCAGGAACCTAAAATTGTTTGAAGGGAAGGAGACTCTACCTCTTAAATGTGCAGTCCAATCACTAAACATATCAAATGCTTATCCATAATCCCATAAACAAAACAGGCATGAGTTAAAAGAAGAGGTAATCAACAAGGATGTCCCATGGGCATACTTTGATGGTGCCTCGCAGGGAAGCCCTCCTAAGAAAGGCTCTGGGAGAATTTTATAACTTTCTACATATCACTGCATTCCTTTCAAAGCTGGGATAGGTCAGGAAACTAATAACTACTGTGAACTGATGGCTCTCAAATTAGTTCTTCGGACGGCCCAAGAGTTTGGTGTATCACAAATTCAAATATTTGGTGACTCACTTCTAGTTATTCAATCTTTACGAAAGGAAACTAGTCAGAAATTTCACTTTACACCCACTATATGACGATGTACAACTCCAAATGACAGCTTTCTCACATATCTCTGTCTCACATATACAAGGATAGGAAGAGCTTAGAGTATAGTGGATGGACTTTCAAAAGATGAACTCGGACTAGAGCAAGGAATCTGGATTATATCCATCCTTCAGGATGGGCACTCAATTGAATATACGCATGAACCTTGGCTTTAAAGTTATACTTTTTGTTTCAGACAGTGGACAGTTTCCAGTTTTTAGTTGGAATGATGTAACTTATATGTCTTTTTGAGATGAGAAACAGACCAAACTTTACTGCTACAGTTTTCTGTTATGTATTAAAAGCTATGTTACCGGATCCGCCCGGTCTGAACACTGGATCCACGGATCCGCGTTTCAGATCCGGATCCGGATCCGCTCGGAAACGCCAAAAAAACGCCACCTGCCGATTCTGCTGAAACTGGAAACGGATCCCGCAAGAAGGAGACGGATCCCAAGCTCCCGACCCCACACACGTGCGGATCCAAGCAAAAATTATGCTAAATTTTTAGGTTTTGGGTATTTTTTAGGGTTTTTTGTGTATTTGTTTTAAATACGGAGCAGAATTTAGTTTAGTTTACTCGCTGTTAGTTTAGTTTTAGTTTACTAATATTATAATATATTAAAATTTAAGATTTAGTTTAGTTTAGTCGCTGTTAGGTTTAGTTTAGTTTAGTAATATATTAAAATTTAGAATTTCAGTAATTACTATTTAATTTAGTTTACTCGTATTAATTTGTTAGTTTAGTTTTAAATTTTTAATTTAGTTTAGTATTTAGTTTTACAGTTTACTATTTAGTTTAGTTACTAGTAGTAGGTTATAACATTATTATTTAATTTAGTATTTTAAAAATTTACTATTTAGTTTAAACTTTAAACTTTAGTTTAACCATTTAATATTTATTATTTACAAATATATTTAAATTTTTAATATTAAATTATTTAAAATGGGGTTTAGTTTAGTAGCTAGTTGGATTTAGCTAGTTTGGTTAATAATAAACTAGTTTTAGTTTTAATTTATTTAAAATTATTTTAATACTAACCAACCTAAGTTTAGTTTAGTAACTAGTTTAGTTAGTAAACTAGTTATTCATAAATAACTCAAAACTATTTATTAAAAAATTAAAATATTTTTTTTTTTTTTTTATTATATTTTTTTTTTACTTGACGTGGCCTTATCCGGATCTGTAGTAGGTTATAACTTATTATTATTTAATTTAGTATTTTAAAAATTTACTATTTAGTTTAAACTTTAAACTTTAGTTTAACCATTTAATATTTATTATTTACAAGTATATTTAAATTTTAATATTAAATTATTTAAAATTAAGTTTAGTTTAGTAGCTAGTTTAGTTTAGTAACTAGTTTAGTTTAATAAACTAGTTTAGTTTAATTTATTTAAAATTATTTTAATACTAACCAACTTAAGTTTAGTTTAGTAACTAGTTTAGTTAGTAAACTAGTTATTCATAAATAACTCAAACTATTTATTAAAAAAATTAAAATATTATTATATTTTTTGTACGTGGCGTTTCCCCGCCGTATCCGGATCCTGGCTTTTCAAAAATCTGGCGTATCCGTATCCGGATCCTGGTAACATAGATTAAAAGGAAAGTATGAAGAGTTGATTGCTTCAAGTGCCTTTCGTGCACTATTTGAATGCCACTGGCATATGACTATGTAATTTTGTTTTATTAATAAAATTACAGTTTTTTCCTTGGAAAAAAAATATATAGCATGTATTGGTGAATATAACAAAATGGCACTGAGTGCAGTACATATATAAACCAAGAATCATAAACATTAAGGCTGTAAATGGCCTCTAGAGTCCAAAAGTAATCATAATACAGTCTACAAACAAATCATCCAAATCTAGATCTTCTACAGTCTTTGCATGTATATGCTTAGGAATCACTCTAACCAGGAAAAGAATAAGAATAGTATCGAAGCAACACTCTTTGCGACAAATGTCACAACAGTCTTCACAAGCTCACAAACGAAAAAAATGAAAGTTGTGAGGCAAATAATGGGAGGCATCATTAAATAGATGAAAATTAGGTTAGGTTAAGTTTAAGGTTTTTATTCTTTTTTTTTTGTTTAGGGGGGTTTTTAAGTGGGAATAGTATCGAAGCAACACTCTTTGCTACAAATGTCACAACAGTCTTTACAAGCTCACAAACGAAAAAAGAGAAAGTTGTGAGGCAAATAATGGGAGGCATCATTAAATAGATGAAAATTAGGTTAGGTTAAGTTTAAGGTTTTTATTCTTTGTTTTTTCGTTTTTTGGGGTTTTTTTAGTGGGTGGAACCATGCTGTATGGAGCAAGCCAGAACCAGTCAAACCAGCAGGTTTTGAAGAGTTCAGTATGGAACCAGACCGTTTTAACCGGTTCCATATGGAACTGACCGGTTAGGAATAGCACCAGTCAAAACCTTTTAGAGCAACCATTTCTGAATGGACACCCCAAAACCGGTCCAAATCAACCAAGTTCTTGTTCCAATATATAAGATGCTCGATTACTTATTATAACACAAGGAGCTGGAACCAAACAAATTAGAGTGAGGGAGTGAGCGAGAGCGAAAGAGAGATGTCATCAAAATGCATTGAAAGTTGAGTTTGATTTTGAAATTTTTAAATAAAATGGAGTTGTTTGTTTAACCCCAATTTACAAGTCTGACAACAGCTATTCAATTTCAGCAACTGATCCTCGATCCTTGGTATTCTGAAAACTTGACAAACCCAACTTTGTCCGCAGTCTTGAAGCTCATCGCTAATGAACAGATCTTTAGCATCCAGAGACATTCATCTATACTGAATTGTACAGTTCTCGAAACCATTTGTACAGGTACTCGGTTACTTGATTTTCCAAAGGCACTGCTTATGAAATAAGCTTCAACCCCGTTACTTACCCAACTCATGGTAAACTTGCTCAATTTCGATAACTCTTTCTGTGCAAATAACACAGCTAAATAAAAATTGTCACTCGGGATGTGATCTGCTAGCAACTCGGAGCACTTTACCATGATGATCCGGGTTCAAAACCTAACCGGCGTGCTCCCCATGATAGGTTGACCAAGTCTTCCCACGGTGTCGAGTCGTTTCAATGAGATAAACACGGTTCCCTGTTAATGCAAAGGCGGCGTTAATGGCAGTTCCCATGCTGATGAGGTTTATGCTGATGAATCAAAAGAACAAAATTCGGGTGAATTTGACGGAATAGATATCTCAGCTTCTTAACCAGAGCTGATATCGTAAGGAGTTTCGTCCAAGAGGATAAAAAAGGGTTGACCAGCCTAAATGCAGTTAAATATATGAATAATTGGGTCAAAGAAACCCTATAAATGCCATCCAAAAAAATGCAAAAATGGCACACAGAAAGACAACTTCCACAAATATAACATCAAATGAGCATTTGGGCTGAACATTCATATTGAATTGCCAGTTTTCGGGCAAACATTACAATAAAATTGAGTTGATAGAGATATTCAAAAATACATTGAGATGCAATAAAGGAATGCAGATTCAAAAGAAAAATGATGAGTGGAACCTGTAATGAGGACATGAGAACCGCAATGCTTGCAGTAATAGACGTAGAGATCGGATTCGGGGCCATCTGGAGCAGCATCCTCGCTGGAATACGTGTGGGTAGTCCTCTTCGGCATCTCTCGATGCTCCCCGGAATTTGGGATTTACCCAGTTCGAAGCTTTGCTTTTACCTTGTTTTCCTACGGAATGACCCGTAAGACTTTATATCTTA
The DNA here is from genome assembly GCA_010110895.2 of Picea sitchensis. NCBI lineage: Eukaryota > Viridiplantae > Streptophyta > Pinopsida > Pinales > Pinaceae > Picea > Picea sitchensis. The sequence continues at coordinate 74,672 of SNQJ01S0050351.1, read as the reverse complement.
CGAAATTTTTAAATTTGCTGCCAGGGGATTTCTTTCGAGAGGCGGTGGAGTCGAGGGAAAACTTGATGACGTGCCTTTGGCCGTGTTGGACGGGGCTCAGTTCCGACAACAGTTGATTGGGTTGTGGGTTAATGGTAGAGCAAGTAAAACTTTATTCTCATAGGTGTAAGTAATTTTAAGTGTGTTTATTATATTGAAAGGGTAAGTGGATTCTACATGAGAATCTTAAAAGCTACAGTCAATGTGCACACGTGATTATGTGAATATGTTTTTAATGTTTTCTCAGAAAATTTTAATTTTATTTATATATATTAATTCGAATCAGATCTTAAAAGCTAAAATCAATGTGCACACTTGATTATGTGAGTATATTCTTAATGTTTTCTCATTGAATTATAATTTTATTTATATATATTGATTTGAATCGGATCCTATAAGAATAATTGATTTTAGGTACACGATTCTAAGAGTTAGCATATGCAAAGTTTAAGGTTATCAATAAAAAAGAAATCAATTTGTTGACATGAAGGGCTCCATACCATCACTATTGATGTTTATTTTGTATGTAATATGTGTAAAGATGGACAATATATTGTTGTATGTAAAGAAATAATGAGACGTTCATAAAACTTTTTTCACATGTGAGAAAAAACAAACAAATAAATAAAAGAAGGGGAAGCGGACAGGAGAGAAGTTGAAGCATTGGGGACGACTCACCTTCCAGCTATCCTGTCGGTCGACTCAATGTTCTATATATTTCCCCACAATGAGAGAGGGGTTCTTTGGTGGTGAATGATGTAAAGAGGTTGTCCAGATGTCATTAGGGAGCATAGAGATGAACCAGAGAGCTTGTAACTTGCTCAATGTTGAATAATAATGATCCAAGAGGATCTAAAAGGGAAAAATAAAATTACTCAAATATCAGCAAAAATAGCACCAAGTTGAAGAGTTCATCGCAAGCTTTCCAACAGCACAAACAGCACCTCAAACCGAGTCTGAATGAAGTTATGGACAGTCAAAGTTTTGGTCAACCTGGTCAAAGTCAACAGGGTGACATCAACTGACGTCAGCAGCGGACTATGCTAAGATGACGTCAGTATGACGTAATGATGACATCAGCATGTCGACGTGGCACCACCCAGAAGTTGACATGTGGCATGTTGATTTGGCAGTTTGGGTGGGCACATGAGCCTATTAGTGGGTGACACGTGGCACCCCCAGGTGTTATCGGGCTAATTGTTAAGTGCGGACACAAATCAATCCCCCTAGATTCACTACGAAACTAGAACAAAACAAGACAATACACTATTATTTCCTTAAATTTCAATCATCAAATGAGAAATGGATCTAGGACATACCTTTTAAATATCAAAGATCTGACTTCGCCAATGCAATACAAGCTCCGTTGCGAGGCTTATGGAGAAATATTTGCAAATAAACACAAGCCAACGAAGACAAGAATAACAAAGTCTATTTGATATGAAACTATGTACGTGATTAAGGAATCATACAATATGGACAAATAACATTCATATAGGAAAGAAAAGTATATATGTATTAAAGAATGTGGAAGAAAGATACAACCAGATGCCTTAATGTTGTCAGGTTCCTTCCAACAGTTCCTTGCTTCCCACACACTTCTTGCTCCAAGGATTCTAAAACCATGGATCCGATAGCTACTCACAATCTATCTTGACAAAGTAAAGCTCAAAGCCACTCTAATCAAGCCAAATTTCCAATCTACAAAACTCAAGCTCAAGCCAATCTAACTTTCTCCATGAGAGCTCCTCTCCTTTTATAAGTTGAAGAGGATAAGATGAGGAGGTTAGGATGATCCCACTAAATCATAAAAGCGAGTAAGATCCAAAGCGTTCGGAGGCCACCTCACCATAGAAGCTTCTCCTTCTAGAAGCATCGAGAAGATGCTCGTTTTTCCCACGCACAGGAATTTTTGCACCCTAGCTATAGAGCAACCTGCGGAAACTTCGTAGCCTAGCTATAGAGCAACCTGCGGAAATCAGGCATTTATGCACCCTGTGTATAGTGCAACCTGCGAAAATCAGGCATTTATGCACCCTGTGTATAGTGCAACCTGCGGAAATCTTCCTTAATAAGGTTTTTACAAAGGAAAATACAACTTCTTCTCTTAGTAAAAGTTACTCTCCCTTATTTCTTCAGGAATTCAAGCCACTAACCCCTCTGAAGGCAACATATAGGTTTACATCATTAACGATCATAAGGGTGACGAAAATAATGTGTAACAGAGAGCCCCCCAAAGTATGAAGTTAGAACATAGTGATAGCTGAAATACTTTGTCGAGTGTGTGTAGGGAACAAGGAACATGTCGGTCGGAAACCTGCCAACAAACAAGGAAATACAATATAATAATATATCATCACTAAGGTAGGCATTCCCATACTCATAATACAAATGACTCAAAGCATAAATATCGACATGCAAATATCCATGTCAAGTAAGACAGGTCATGGCCACCAACATACACTGTGGATCCATGCCAATATGACTCAAATCTTAACATAGCCACCAAAAATACACTGTGGATCTATGTGTTAAAGACTCAAATTTGAACATAGCCATGAGACATACACAGTGGATCTATGCAACAGTACAATCTGAATATACTCCAACGCAACCTGAATCTGTCAGAAAAGATCCAAGGTCTTCATCTCCACCACTCTATAGTACGAATCTAACCATGTGAATGCATGTGTTGAAGTCAAACATGGTAGAAACCACTTGATTACCGGTCATTAATGAATACCGTTAACAAGTGCGAGGGAAATCACCATTAATGTTAATGACTCCCAAGGTACTCTAGTACAATCCAACGAATGTGAATTAATGAACTGAAGTCGAACACTCGGCGAAATCTCTCGATCAAGGGTCAATAATGAAAACCCATTGTCGAAAGCTAGGAAACTCGCCATTGAGGCATGCAAGTTCCAAGGTACCAATTAGTTTCTAAGTCTAATTCATGGATAATGAGTTGAAGTCGACAGGAAAATACTCGTCACAAGAGGGCATTAACGTATCCCCCATCAATGACACGAAACGGGTAACAAGATTTGAAGTAGATCAAAGTAACCAGTGACTTAGGACTGACTCAGGGATGGCCGACGCAATAGAAGGCTTAAGGACTGCAGAAATGGTCGACGCAATAGAAGGCTTTCTGGGTTGAACTTCTCTTTGAACATATTGATGACACAAAAAATGTCTTGGAAATACTGACTCAACAACAGGGATCACATACCAAAGGGTAATCTTATAAAGGAGTATGATCAAGAGACAAGTGGATTTTCCAACCTAGATACAAAGCGAGTGAAAGGGTGTCATGTTCAAAAGTGAATGTTCCATAGAACACAAGTTTAGATACATTTCTTTCCCAATTTTTCCCCCACCATTGCTGGAGAGTACCTCTTTATTTTTACTCAAGCTTGAGGAGGATAACATATTCTTGTTGATGCAAGCTCATCCTTCGGACGAGTCCTTCAGAGTATATTTAACGAACCCTAAGAAGGAGTGGTTCGGTCCCATATGGGTCTTTCAATGTTTGTTTTACAAGTCCAAAGAGAGAAAACTCAGAGGTTTTTCATGTTTAGAGAGTCTGAAAAACACTTAAAGAAAACTCCAAAATGTCATTTTTCGTAAAGTAGTCTGATGAGACCAAAAAAGAGATAAACTATCGCTCAACAAATGCGTTTTCTAATACTTTATCGAGCATGAAAATAATAAGATCGCTCGGCAATCTTTTCATGTTTAGAGAATCTAAAAATAGCTTAAAGGAAACTCTAGGGGGTTTCTTTTTTCGTATAACCTTTACGAGTCCGAAAAAGTGATAAAAGTATACTCGGTTACATTCTCATTGATTTATGAGCATGAGAAATAACAAAGACTAAGCTCGAGATTGTTTTCATTTTCACGCAAGCTTAAAACAAAACAAAACTATGCTTGGGATAGATTTTATTTTTACACAAGCTTAAAACTAGCCAAAACTATGCTTGGACCTGGTTTCATTTTTACACAAGCTTAAACCAGAGGAAACTATGCTTGAGGTAGGTGGTTTCATTTTTACACAAGCTTGAACCAAAGAAAACTATGCTTGCGACTTCTCAACGCATGGTTCACAGATTCGCATGGTTGGTACTTAGCCCCCAGCTTAAGAAACTAGCGACTTAACTTCAGTATGAAGTCCAGAGGCTGAAAGAAAATTCCCCCCAAGATTTGTTTCATCCAACTGCAAAGGAGAATGAAATGAAGCTTCAAATACTAGACGAAGGACTTGACTCAAACAGAGAGGGAGAACAATCTGTTTCATTTTTTAACGAGCTTGACATAGAAAAAAGAACCACGCTCGTAACCTCTGTTTCATTTTTTAACGAGGTTGCCACAGAGACGCAAAAACTATCCTCATAACTCGTTTCATTTTTTAACGAGCTTGAAATCAAAAAACCATGCTCAAAGCTACTCTTTTTTATCACGGCTTCCAAGAGGATAGTGCTTTGGAAGGACAGCATGTCAAGGGACAAAACTCGGTCATGGCTTCCAAGAGATCTTCACTCGACGGAAGAAACACACTCTGGAAGGAACACATGTCGAGGGCCGCGATAGGGGTAAGGAGATCAAGCTCCAATAGCCCTACCGAAGAGATTACCATGTCAACTACTGGATCCAAGTCATAAGGGAGTGAGCTTATAGTGAGAGGCTCTGATACCACATGTAAGTTTTAAACTTGTGAAGTAAAGCGATGCATATAGATTCTTAAGCAAAACATAAATTAATCAATGGCTCATACACATAGTACACAGAGATTTATACCGGAAACCCTCAACCGAGGAAAACCTTTCTTATTTTCATTATATCGAATTTCACCATTCACCATACAATATATACAATGTTTTTAGGTATTACGTAGATACCAAAACCCTAATCCCTTAATCTGGAATTAATTTAGAAAACCACTAAAAATAGCAAAAAATGCCCTAAAAAAAAAATCGGGGTACTGGCCCAGGCTACCGCTCGGTGCCAAACGATGTGCATAACCAAGGGGAGCCATACCTGGCCTCCCTTGGGACCCCCCTAGGAAGCACCTGACGCACACGACACAAATCGCACTACTAGAGGGATCGTTAGACGCAGTTGTTGAACCTGACGTGCCCAGACACACACATGCAAAGAATATAACATATACCCAACATAGATTACGATGTCAACTATTGGATCCAAGTCATAAGGGAGTGAGATTACAGTGAGAGACTCATATGCATCGGCAACCGAAGGCATGGGAGACAACGCCACATAATTGACTTGTGGCAGGGGTGATACCGTCTGCATATAAGAACCATTCAGGGAGGGCATTTAGTTGATGGTCAAGTCAGGGCCAACGAACGAAAGTTGATCAATAGTCACAATTCTTCCATCGTGAGGGAAACATATCACACGAAAAAGAGTGGACACAATAGCTTTCATGGCATAGACATAATCTCACCCAAGGAGTAAATTGAAATCCAAGGGGTCTTGGACTATCATGACATCAATAAAGATAGTTTTATCTCCCAAAGTTACGAGAAACTGAGGAAGGATCCCTAAAGGGTGACTGGTTCTTCTGTTAAAAGAGAACAGATCTAGGTAACCGACTCAAGCCAAGGATAACCCAAAGCTTGGCAAGCAAGAGAGGACAAAATACTAACGAACGAACCTTCGTCTATCAGTGTCTGAGGAACGTCCCGACCACAAACATGTACTGTAATCTTGAAAGGAATGTGACAGGGAAGACAAGGTCTAGTTAGCACACTCCAATTAAAAAGGATGGCCTCATTACTTGGAGGGGGTTCTATGTGAGAAGGAGGAAAGCCCCCTAGCACAGTAGATTCTGTATCAACGAGAAAAACATGAGCAACATAAGGTTTACTCTCTAGCGGGAGAGTAGGATCGACCGATGATGAGATCAGATCGACCACTTGGGTGGCATTCTCCAAGGGGAGAATCGGATCAACAAGTGGAAATGGATCAACCGCTTGGGTTGTACTCTCTACCGGGAGAGTGGGATTGATCAAGGATGGGATCAGATCAACCACTTTGTCAACTGGTTCAACTAAGGACGTGACCAGATTGACAACATGATCAACCGGATTGACCGACGAAGGGACTGGATTAATCATTCCATCAACTACACGTGGGTTGAGAGTAAGCTTGTGATAAGCAGTTGGAAGGTGAGGCTGTGAAACAGTCATGTCTTCCAGTAATTTTGAAGCTTCATCCATACAAGGGAAAAGATGAGTTAAATGACTCCCTTCACATAACATGCACGGGAACTTGACTTTACTTTTCTTATTCCCAATGGTATCTTGACTAGTTGACAGGAGGTCATCAACATGTTGTTCATAGGTTGACGACATGGACTGGAAAGGAGTTGTAGACCATGCTTCTATAACCTTGGATAGACCAGGGCAATCCTTAAGAAGATGGCTACCCTTACAAAGCCTTCAAGGGTACTTGGGCTTACAGGTTGTTTGGATGATCTTGGCATCATCAACACTCCCAGCACGATTAACAGTAACTAGTTTCTTTCCAACATTTCCAGCAGTGGTTGGGAGTTTGGACCCTTGTTTATTTTTCTTCTTCTTATCCAACGAGTTACTAGCTTTAGAGCTTTCACTCGGTCAAGAAGATGAAATGGAAGAAGACCTTGCAAGTGAAGAAGACGAAGAAGATCTCACTGATGAAGAAGGTGAAGGATCAACATGAGGTTGATGTTCTTGGGGGAAAGTGCTTACAAATGAAGCACTAACTGCATTCGAGACTACCTGAGTGGAAAACAACCATATCGGTAATCCAATTGTGAGATCTGGAAGGCTCAAAGTAGCGATGTGAGGAGGACCAATGTTTCCGTAAGAAGGAAAAACAAAAGGTTCCCCTGGAGCAGAGGTTCCTTCATTGGTCATTCTGGGAACTGACGCCATTAAAAACAAAAATCCAACCTAGAGTCCACTAGGGAAAACAAACAACACACGCTAAAAATCTAGTAAGCAAGCAAGCAAACAAAACCTTCTCACAATGAGAACACTAGTTCGGGATGAAATCCAAAGTCGTGGGAACAAAGTAAGAAGGGGTTGAGATAGAGTGGGTGGAAAAGTTACGTTGATGACCTGCTTAACGGACTTACACCCCGGTGCAAGCTCCCACACATAATTGTGGGTATACCCTCCAAGGAGCCTGAGTGAGTTTGGCCAACGTCAATTCCAAGTACCGTGAAGACTTGCCCCTCCACAGTCACCTTGTGTAAAGACCCTAAAGAGATAGGCCACTAAGGTTACCAACTACTACAATGATGCATGGGGAAACAATCGATAGTCCAATCCACGCGCAAAGGCAGGGTATCTAGCCTGAAATCAACTCGAAAGACTTCCACTCATCATTGTGGGTATACTTTTCAAGCGACCCCCATAATATGCACAATCTCTATACCAAGACCAACAAAGCAAGGTGAGTAACTCTGCAAGTCTCAATGCGACCTCAGGTTTGACCCTTGTGTGAGAAGGGCTTCCCAGGACAAAATGTAGCAAGTGGATTTCACCGCTCCCTAACTCAAGATTCTATGTTTGTTCGCAGCTTTGCAAAGGTATTTTTCACACCTATTCCAAAGCCCTACAACTAATCTAATGTAGGTTTGCTACCAGAAAATATAAAAATGTCTAATCAATTTTTATACTGCCTCCGTCAGTATTATGCGATGGATCGCTTTTGACCATCAATTATTTACGTTGACTTAAAACATATTTTTAAAAAACCTAAAGTTAAACATAAGAAACATAAATTTTTATTTTTTGATATATAAAATTTCGTAATTTTCTAACTCTTCGTTGGTTAATAACTTTAAAGTGTTATTGGAACCTTCACGTGGTTCGAGATTTCAAATTAATTGATTAGACAATTCTCATTAATTGCAGAGAGGCGATGATCAGGGGATCCGAGCCTAAATTTTCGATCTGGTACATTTTCTCTCCGCTGTAAGCTCTTCCAGTAGCGGATCCACGACAGCTTTTAGGTCAAGAAAGCGCCATTGAAGCTCCGTTATACGACCTCCACCAAAGCTGTCTCGGAATACCCAATGAGCAAAGAAAAAAAAACCAAATCTATACAGTGTACCTTGAACAGACCCACTATTCTGCTAACTGGAATTCAGAGAGGTTTGAAATCCGTGGAGAGCAAAGGAAGCATGGTAAGAGTGACAAGACACTGCTGGTTGGGGTCCATATTTATTAGCTGAAACGAAAACAATGTTGGAGTCCGTGTAGACGATGGTTAGTTGGTCATTCACAGGTTAAAACCACAGGCAGCAAGCGGTCAGTTATTTGGGCGTTTCGTATGTGGACTTTTTGTTTTGCCAGCAGTGCAAATTTCAAAGGTTTAAGTTTTGTTTTTATTCATGATTTTAGAGGTTTAAGTTTTGGTACAAGTAGAAGTTTACTTTTTTACACATTATCACTGGATTAATTAGTTATTATATTATATTGTGAACCGCTCTTTCTGGATGGACGTTCAGTACATCCGCGTTCATAAACGAAGGGGAAAGTTTGTATCAAACTTAAGGAGGCAGTATTATGCAGCTTTGCTGCTCTTGTTATAAGTGTTTTATTTTAAGGCCGTTGTTACTAAAAAAGAAAATGGCATGGACAATATGGTGTTTTGACCGACTCGAAAGTTATGCAAAGAGATGAAGATACAATCTTTTCATTTCGATGAAAGATATGCTACGAGAAGGAGAAAACATTTATCATTCTCATATGCACAATGTCCCAAAATTTTAAAACTCATCAATATCAAGAACTTTAGGAAATGAGCCAAAGAGACTGTACACCAATACACGATTCAAGACCAAAAACGCCAAAAATCGTGCAATTTCGCTACTTCAAATGCAAGGATGCCCCCAATCTAATATAAAGCAAGAAATCATTTTTTTGTTTCAAAGATAGCTAAAAGCAATAGCAAATCTCTTTTAACACAAACTATTCAATAAAAGAAAAAGTTCTTTCACCAAACAATTCTAAAGAACAAATAATGCTTTGTAACTGAAAGACACTCAAAGCAAGAGACCAAATCTTTTAAAAGCAAACAAAGCAAAGATGGCTAAAATTAGTTTCAAAGTTGTACCCAACAAATCACCCCAAACACTTATCACAGATTTGGGCAAGGAAAACCATAAAAAAACTAATTTTTTTCATAATCGTCGCAGGCTACCAGACTAATACAGTGCGGAAATCCTTGATCGTCGCAGGCCAGAGAACCGATACAGTGCGGAAATGTCGCACTATGTCAAACGGTAGGGTGCGGAAATCAAATATCGCCTCGTTGTCCCTCAAAGTAGGGCGCAGAAATCAAAGTAAAAATGAAAAAACATAAAAAGTAAGAAGGTTTTTCCAGTGTGGTTTAATCAGTCAGAGAGTCAAGTTGGATCTCCCAGTGACTCAGAAAACAAAATCCAAGAAATCAAAGCAAGAAAGCAAGGAAAACTAGGAAAACAATCTGATCCCCAGTGGAGTCACCAATTTTGTTATCGAGCTAATTGTTAAGTGCGGACACAAATCAATCCCCCTATATTCACTACGAAACTAGAACAAAACAAGACAATACACTACTCTTTCCTTAGATTTCAATCATCAAATGAGAAATGGATCTAGGACATACCTTTTAAATATCGAAGATTCGACTTCGCCAATGCAATCCAAGCTCCATCACAAGGCTTATGGAGAAATATCTGCAAATAAAAACAAGCCAACGAATACAAGAATAACAAAGTCTATTTGATATGAAACTATGTACATGATCAAGGAATCATACAATATGGACAAATAACATTCATATAGGAAAGAAAAGTATATATGTATTAAAGAATGTGGAAGAAAGATACAACCAAATGCCTTGATGTTGTCGGGTTCCTTCCAACAGTTCCTTGCTTCCCACACACTTCTTGCTCCAAGGATTCTGAGACCATGGATTTGATAGCTACTCACAATCTATCTTGACAAAGCAAAGCACAAAACCACTCTAATCAAGCCAAATTTCCAATCTACAAAACTCAAGCTCAAGCCAATCTAACTTTCTCCATGGGAGATCCTCTCATTTTATAAGTTGAAGAGGATAAGGTGAGGAGGTTAGGATGATCCCACTAAATCATGAAAGCGAGTAAGATCCAAACCGTTCAGAGGCCACCTCACCATAGAAGCTTCTTCTTCTAGAAGCATCAAGAAGAAGCTTGTTTTTCCCACGCATAAGAATTTTCGCACCCTAGCTATAAAGCAACTTGCGGAAACTCTGTAGCCTAGCTATAGAGCAAGGTGCGGAAATCAGACATTTCTGCACCCTGTGTATAGTGCAACTTGCATAAATCTTCCCTAATAGGGTTTTTACAAAGGAAAATACAACTTCTTCTCTTAGTAAAAGTTCTTCTCCCTTCTTTCTTCAGGAATTCAGGCCACTGTTGGTCACTATAATTGCTTAATTAATTTCAAACAACCAAGTGAAACATAAATTATCAACCCAGGGAAGTCTTTTGTTTCAAAGATAGCTGCGCACTATATATGCTCAATTCCAAAAGCACTTAGTGTTGTAGTA
>SNQJ01S0050351.1:36231-53540 GCA_010110895.2 Picea sitchensis | reverse complement strand
TTTGGGTAAGTTAGTACATCAACTTCCCGGGGTTGTAACTTTTGCATACGATCTCCGTTTTAGGCATATAATAGCTCGTTGGAAAGGTATAATCAAAGAGATTCATTTTTGGGGATCAATTATGTTTTAGTCCATCATTGTGAACCTATATCTCGAAAAACCTTCATTTAGGCTCTCAAAATGGTCCCGGAAGTTAAAACCTGCTAAAAATAGTAAATTGCCAAAATTGCCAGAAAATTGTTTTTAGCCAGTTGGAAAAGGTGGGTGGCCACCTATATCCACATAAATCAATCATCATAAATAAAAACACAAGGATGATACAACATCAAACACAACAATATCACAACACAAAGGCCGGAGCATCATCATCAGCAACACCATCACAACACGAAGGTTGGAGCATCATCAATATCAAAACTAGGTTGAGAGTCTTTTGCACGAGGCTGACATCACGACACGAAGATGGCAACACATCATCACAACACAAGGCTGGCACATCATCACAGCACGAGGTTGGCATGTCATTAGCACGAGGCTGACATCACAACACTTAAGCTGGCACTTCATCACAGCATGAGGCTGGCACACCATCACAACACGAGGCTAGCATGTCATCATCACGAGGCTGGCATCACAAAACTTAAGCTGGCACATCATCATAGCACGAGGATGGCATGTCATCAACACGAGGATGACATCACATCACTTAAGCTGGCACATCATCACAACAATTAAGCTGGAATCACAACACATCAATTAATTTGGAATCTCAACACAGTAATTAAGCTGGAATATCGACACAACAATTAAGCTGGAAGCACAACACTAGGCTGGCATCACCACACAACAATTAAGCTGGAAGCACAACACTAGGCTGGCATCACCACACAACAATTAAGCTAGAAGAACATCACTAGACTGGCATCACCACACAACAATTAAGTTGGAAGCAGATCACTAGGCTGGCATCACCACACAACAATTAAGCTGGAAGCACAACACTAGGTTGTCATCACCACACAACAATTAAGCTGGAAGCACAACACTAGGTTGGCATATCAACACAACACTACTCCCCCTATCGAAGGAGGTCCTTTCAGACTATACCAAGCTTATCTCGAAAGTGATGAAACTTTACACGAGATAGAGGCTTGGTCAACACATCGACAACCTGTTCATCTGTGCTAACCTATTGGAGCTTTATGGCTCCTCTCTACACCATGTCACAGATGTAATGGTATCGGATCTCTATGTGTTTCGACTTGTCATGAAACACATTATTCTCTGTCATCTTTATGCAGCTCTGGTTATCACATAGGATCGTGGTTGCTTCCATCTCTAGTTCGAATATACCAGTCAACAACATACGAAGCCATATGGCTTCACAACTAGAAGAACACGCAGCAATGTATTCTGCTTCCGTTGTACTGAGAGCAATACTTGAGTGCTTCCTACTCTACCATGAGATCATGGCTGATCCCAAACTGAAACAACATCCTGAAGTGCTCTTCCTGTCAGAGACACTTCCAACCTAATCTGAATCAGTGTACCCACTCAGTGTGAAATTATGATCTCCATCATAGATGAGACCACAATCTAATGTACCCTTGGGATACCTCATCACATGTTTTGCAGCAACTAGGTGAACATGTCTGGGTTCCACCAGAAACTGACTCAAGGTGTTCATGAAAAAATAGATCTGGTCTAGTGTTCGTCAGATACATCAATGATCCAATGATTTGTCTATACAACGTGACATCAATCAATTCTGACGAAGTGTCGACCAGAAGCTTCAACTTCATTTCCATGGGTGTATTCATGGACTTGCACTCCAACATATCAACTCTCTTGAGGATTTCAACTGCATACTTCCCTTGGTTAAGGAAGTTTCTCTTTGGGCTCTGCCATACCTCAAGTCTTAAGAAATAATGCATTAGGCCAAGGTCTTTCATCTCAAATTCCGAGGCGAGCTTCTTCTTACATTCGATGATGAGATTTTCTTCTCCAGTTAAGAATAAGTCATCCACATACAACAAAAATATCATCGGTTCATCATTCATAACCTTGAAATAAAGGTTAGAATCAACTTTACTCTTGGCAAAGCCCAAGCTTGTCAGGAAACTGTCAATTCTTCCATACCAAACTCTAGGAGCTTGCTTCAACACGTACAAAGCTTCCTTCAATTGGTAGACATGAGTCTTTCTATCTTCAATCTTTAAATCAAAGTTTCTCATTACATTGTACCAATCTGGTACACTTGCTCAATGACAACTCAATCTGCACAAACATGTGGTAGCTCTATGTGCTTTCTGTAAGGCACTATCCGTCTCACTGTCTGGGAGTATGTCCTCTACTCTCTCTTCAACTGTTCCTTCTGGAATCTGGGACTCTACACTTGCAACTGCTTTGAGGCTGATAATGTCTGCTTCATTCTCACTGTGGCTACTAAAATTTGAGAGTAACTCCTGTTATTCTATCACGACAACAGTTTCATATGAAACCGAGAGTGGCTCAATAACGAATATTGAAGATAGCTCTTATTCTTTCATGGAGGTAAATCTATCTTTCATTGTAGTCATGTCTCCATGACCCAACTAATGTACTGCACCAACTGCCACTCAATTTTAAATATGGGGATTGCTCCCCCTGCGTCTAATACTATATATGAATCATGGTTGTTCTGGTGGTCTTCATAAATACTGGAACTATTTCTTCAATAAGTGTCTCGTCATAGTCTTCTCCCTTTTGTTGGGAGAATCCTCTGGACATAAATCAGGCTTTGTACATCTGCAACATGTTTGATCTATATAGATCAATATTGGAAGTCAATACTGACTTCTCTTCTCACGGAAGAATCCATATCCTAGTCTTTCTGACTGACTTCCTTCTTTGTCACTGAAACAAGGGAATCTTCCCAGGAGATTTCATATCTCCTAGAAGTTTCTGAAGCTACGATCTAGTCTTCTCACGACATCTGTCTCCCAGTCATGGAAGTTGACTCTTCATCTGATACTTTTTGAGATCATGCTTACTCTCAATTTCTTCTGAGTCTATAAGTACTTCATCATCTCTTACATGGTATACTTGGTGTTGAATACCAAGTCTAGATGTGAAAGACAAAGTCAGGCTTCAAACGAGTTATGCTTCCCGTTCTAATGTCCGGTCATCTTTGGAGCCTTCTGATCCTTTCAATCAATCTTCAAATGAGATACTCTGAATCTCAAGAGATAGCTTCTTCTTCATCTTCTTTGGTACATGAGTGTATATGGTCATGTACATAGTCTGCTTCATGTATCATTTAATACGTTGCATTATGCAACCTTCACTATAGCTTCCTCAGGGTTATCACCTGTGACCTGGAACAAGGTCAACAAAATGATAGGCAAGAATAATATCCTTTTGATAATAGTAGATAAAACAATAGCACAAACAATCATCACAATAGCTCCTTTAGAGCTATCACTTGTAACTTGTCTGAAGCAAAGATTAAAGGTAAGGAATACAATACGAAATGAGGTCAACACTCTTATAGTGTTGTGATCAAACATTCCTCCATGGAAACCTGGAACTAACACAAGATATTTCTCCTGGAACCTGGAGCCTTGTCCTTGAGAATGAGTGTGTTGCTACTTTCCTTCCAAGTCTCCTTCACTCAAGATGACAAGTGTTTTCTTCAACCTGTCTTTTGTACTAGGACAATATGCTCTTTTGACAAAAGGTTAGGTTAGAGAATAAACTCTATGATCTCTACTTTAATCCATCTAATAATTTGATCACTGCTTCAACATGCAACACTGATCAAAATAATGTCATAACAAATAGATGCATATCAGAATAATCAAACTTGAGTTGCATTATTCTTCTGAATGTGTTGGATCTTGAGATCCTTCTGGATCTATGGCAAGAGATCCCTTCTCCTGCAAATACCCTTTAAAGTTTAACCATTTAAACATATGTGAGTACATACCTTTGATAGCATTTGTAGGTAGTGGCACCATCTGACAGCAACGGTAATCATTACCAACTCTTAAAAAATTCAAGGGTGACTGCAACTGGTGCTAGGAATGATACTCCAACTAATACTGCAACTGCAATTGGTATTGCAACTGGTTCTGAGACTGCAACTTCAATTGCAACTTAGGGTTTTATGAGGAAACCTTAATTTTTCAAACTTCAAATTTTGAAATTCTGATCCAGGGGATAGATGCGCTTAGCTGAGGCGAGTAAACTGGTGCAGTTAGATTTCTGAAAATCCAACTTTTTCCTCCTCAAACTTGATTAGCAGATATGTGGACTGGTGCTTCTGGTTTTCTGGTACTTGTGGTACTCTGGTACTTTGTGAAAACTAGGGTTTCACTTTCTAGAAGATCTAGCCATTGAAGAGTTGCGCTGAGGATGCCAAAGTGATCCTTAAGGAAGGGCACACTTTTCTAGATGGTTTTGGGGTTGAAATACTTCTGCAATAAAAAGCCCTAATTTGTATGTACGATAATAATGATGTTTTTCACTTTCACCTGTGAAAGATGCTCTCTTCAGCTTAGCTCTGATACCATGTTAAGGTTTAAGCTATTATTAGAGTTATTTTCATTTCACTAGACAACAATATTATAAATAGGATCACTGAGAAATACACAATCACAAGAGACACATCATTTATCCTGGGAAACCCTCATGGGGGAGAAAACCCGACAAAAACTTCCTTAATATAAATAGCCAATACAATGCCAAGAGATAACTCAAACAAATACGGAAATTCCTCTCCCAAGAATGCACCTCTCTCTCTCTTCTTTCTTCTCCAACTATAGCTCCGAACTTATGCTCTGATGAACAAGTGAGTGTATATCCAAATGAGGCGCTAGCCTCTTTATTTATACAATTCTGGCATGTGTGGATGGAGGTGCCTTTTCACTAGCAGGGCCGACTTCTTCTTCTGGGTGGTTATTACCACCTTTAATATATTCTGGGGCCGACTTCTTATTCTGCCTATTACAATTAGGTTTTGACCAATCTGCAAAAGGGGATTTGGTCATTTACAATAGCCGACATGATCAATCCACAAAAGGGGATATATCTAATGAATAATACATCAATAATAATTAAAATTCTCTTTGTAGTTACATTATTTCAACAGTCAGGGTACAAAGAATTGGGTCTCGAGCTTGTTTCTCTTGAGGACAAAATCTCTCGCACGCCCAAGCGACCTCTCATGGCAGGAGAAAATAAAGATGACGAGACATGAGATCCTTTCAAAATGTTGCTTGAGGAAGACCTCACGCAACATAGGAACGAGATGATGGATAGTTTCGCGCAAATCCTTCGGCGACTACCAACAGGCGACGGATATTCCTTGAGCAGAGGCGCCGCCGCCTTCAAGGTACAAATAAACTGCGATATTCATATATTTGAAGGTTAGATAGACACAGATGTTGTAGACAAGTGGTTGAATCTAATAGAAGGGTATTTTTCTATCCATAACTTTTTGAATAGAGAAAATATTACTTTTGCGCTCCTCAAAGTCGTTCCCCATGTCAAAGATTGGTGGGAAACTTTCTGTGAGAAAAAGGAAATAGATGAACCCTCATTATTTATAGTCACGACCACCTGGAAATCCTTCAGGGATGTTATTAAGGAACAATACTACCCTGTAGAAAGTTATGACGACTTGTATACTAAATGGACCACACTGTAGCAAGAAAGAGACCAAGCAGTGCTAGAGTTCACAAATATCTTCCATACCATATGCACCAAGCTGGGTATCAAAGATTCAGAGAGACATCTGGTGCTCAAGTATCACATTTCTCTGCATAGATACATACGTACCAAAATGGAATTTCTGGACATCTCATCCTTGGGTGCGACCTACCGATATGTCGTCAAAATCGAGCAGAAGCTCAAACAAAATATGCGACAATTTGGGCCTGGGAACCCCTCACAGCAAAATCTAGGAAAGGGCGGCCCCAACCCACATAACAAAGGAAAGAGAAAATATGGATAATATCAAGACAACCAGTCCAAGCCACAAGCAAAGAAGGACACCAGAAATACAAAGAAAGATACCGAGAAGTGGTGCGACTTCCATAAGAGCCCTTGGCATAACACCATTGATTGCTTCTCAAAGCAATCGTTGGTGGCCGAAGTGAAATCCTCTGAATCAAATGCGGGTTCTGACTCTGAGTCAGAACCAGAAAGGGGAAGACAGATCATTAAAGCGGAACCCAATGCCACCGTTGCTACCACCAAGCTCCAACCTGGTGAACCAGACGAGTCAGAAGAAGGTGAGTGCCTCTTCCATTCACAAATGTGGGTGAAAGGCACCCCGCTACACTTCATCGTTGATAACAGTAGCCAAAAGAACCTCATCCTAGAAGAGGTCTTCAAGCGGCTGACCCTGCCAACAACACCGCAGCCACAAGCCTACACCATTGAATGGCTCCGCCAAGGAAGCGATCTCCGTGTCATTCAACAGTGTCGACTGTCGTACGACATCAAGCCCTTCAAAGACGAGGTATTGTGTGATGTTTCTCCTCTCAAAGTTTGTAATTTTCTTTTGGACCAACCTTATTTATGGAAACGTCATGTTGTATATGAGTCTAGGCTTCGTAGTGTTATTATTACTTTGAACAGGAAATTGTATAGCATACTCGAGGCAGTCCCTCCTAGTGTTATTTCCTTGATATCTACCAAGGAATGCAGGAAGGTCATCTCTCAGACTGAGAAATTTATCTTCTTCATGATTCACTCTCAGAGTGAGCAAAAGATCGCATCCACATCCAGGGCCTCCTCGACCGATCTCTCCACACAACAAAAGTAAGTGGATAAGGTCGTGGAAGAATAATCAAATATATTCTCTTATCCTACCGAGGTACCTCTACACTACAAGGTCAAGCATCCCATCGATCTGACCCCAGGCGCACCGCTACCCAATGGGCCAGTCTACTGCCGCTCTCTATTGGAAAACGAGGAGATCAAGAGGCAGATCCAAGAACTGCTCCAAAAGAGGCACATCCATCCTAGCTCATCGCCTTGTAGGAGCCCAATCATGCTGGTGCAGAAGAAATATAGGATTTGACGACTCTGCATTGATTATCGGGACCTGAATAAAATCACAGTCCAAAACCGATACCCAATTCCCTGAATTGACGACCTCCTTGATAAACTCACAAGGGCCAAATACTTCAGTAAGATTAATCTGAAGTTTGGCTACCACTAGGTCCCATTAGAATAGATAGATGTATGGAAGACCGCCTTCAAGTCAAAATAAGGTCTTTTTGAATGGATGGTCATGCCCTTTGGTTTTACAAATGCTCCAACAACTTTTATGAGGATGATGGACGATATCCTATGACCTTTCACCAATACTTTTATAGTGGTGTATCTGGATGACATCCTCATCTACATCAAGACTTGGGCGGAACACTTGCAACATATTCAACAGGTTCTACACACCCTGCGACATCACAAACTATATGCAAACTTGGAAAAATGCTCCTTCGGCATGGACAGGGTCCATTACTTAGGCTACATCGTTGATCAACATGATGTGCATGTGGATCTAGCCAAGATCTAGGTCATCCGTGACTGGCCAGCCCCAACCACACTGCCTGAACTTCGGAGCTTCTTGGGCCTCGCCAATTTCTATTGCAGGTTCGCGTTGGGATTCTCTCATATTGCATGGGCTTTCAACCAAGTAACCAGGGGTGGCAGTAAGGAAAAAATTGTGTGGGGCCTGTCCCAACAACAAGCCTTCGAGGACTTGAAGAATCATTTGTGATCATCCCTAGTACTTTCATTACCGGACCTGCAACATCCCTTTGAGATCGAGAGAAATGCTTCAAACTATGTTGCGGGCTCCATTCTCACTCAACACGACCACCCCGTGGCATATCATAGTGAGACACTATCAGATGTTGTCCGTAAGTACCCTACTTACAACAAAGAAATGTACTCCAGTGTGAAAGCCTGCCGCAAGTGGAGACATTACATTCTTGGGAAGGAGACAATCATCCACACTGATCACAAGCCACTACAGTTCATGCAAACCCAAGGCAAATTGCAGAATGATCACCATCATAAGTGGTCCACATACTTACAACGATTTCACCTCAACATCAAGTATAAAACAAGAAGTACCAATCGAGTTGCTGATTGCCTCAACCAACCTCCAGTCGCGACACTCACCACGGTGCTAGAGTCTTGCGGCCACAAGACCTCCAAATGGCCCCACCTCTACGAGACAGACCCTGACTGCTCCACCACCTACAAAATTTTGGGTGCCAACTCAGTGGTTGCTAATTTCCATCTTCAGGACAGGTTGTTGTGCCGTTTGGGCCATCTTTGTGTTCCGTCAAGAAAGCGCACAAATATTATTTGGGAAGCTCACTACAATCAGGTGGCAAGACAATTTGGCATCGAAAAGACAGTGGTAGTGCTGCAGAAACATTTCTACTGATCGAAACTTCGACAAGATGTCGGCAAGTATATCAGGTCCTGCACCGCCTGCACTATTGTCAAACCGACCACAAAGAAACAGGGCATGTACACCCCTATGCCTACTCCTGACAGGCCATGGGAATCCATCTCAATGGACTACATGTTGGTCCTCCCGTCCACCAAGAGGGGAAATTACTGTGTTGTTTTGGTTGTTGATCGTTTTTCCAAGAAGAACATCACAACATAAGCCAATGCCAAGATCTTCTTTGAATGAGTATGGGTAAATTTTGGGATTCCACAAATCATTATCTCAAACCGTGACAATTAGTTCCTCATCACATTCTGGTTGAGCCTTTGGTCACTGCTGGATACTAAGCTCACCAAATTCACTACCTTCCACCCCTAGACAGATGGCCAAATTGAGGTCGTCAATTGAATGATCATACATATCCTGCACATGTACAATTCAAAACACCCCCATACATGGTATGAGAGTCTTCCCTATGTCCAACATAGCTACAATCGAGCCCTGCATAGTTCAACTGGCCACAACCCCTTTCAGGTAGGGTTGAGATTCCAACCATTGGGCCCCATGGATGTTGCACCAACCCTGGTGACCACCTCGACCGAATCGTCCCCTAATCCACCAGAAGCTGACAAAGCCACCCCATTCATTGAGCGGTTCCAACACATCCAACAACAAGTTTAGGATATTCTACAGAAGTCTAATGCCAAGTACAAGCAATGCCATGATCAACATCGGCTGCCACATAAGTTTCAAGTTGGCAAAAAAGTTTGGTTGCACTTGCAGAAAGAACGCCTTATAGGGTCCCATCAGAAGCTTCACCCACTCTTTTCTAGGCCATTCACCATCACCAAGGCTGTGGGTGACAATTCTTTTGAGCTCAACATTCCCCCTTTCCTTGGTCTTAACCCAGTCTTCAACGTGGCTCTCCTTCGACCATATTTCCCACCATTATTGGACACCTCAGAGATAATAGAGCAGTTGACACCAACAAATCTCAACCCTGACTACATGCAACAAGAATCCAATGATCAGATTGCGGACACACAAATCAAGGGCACTCGACAACAAAGGATCCAACTTTATCGAGTCGTCAAAGCAGGGTAGCTCCTACACCAAGGCAAGTGGCTCACCCAGGGCCAAATTCAACAAAAAATTCCTCATATGATGGGGGAACTCAATGCAATGGAGACCATTTCTTCCTAAGGAGGGAGGATTGAACCAGGTGAATATCGATGGCCACCAACCTTTTCCAACTGGCTCAAAACCATTTTTCTGGCATTTTTTGTTATTTACTATTTTTAGCAATTTTTAACTTCCGGGGCCATTTTGAGGGCCTAAATGAATGTTTTTTGAGATCAAGCTTCTCAATGATGGCCAAAGGCTCTGATTGATCCCCCAAAATGAATCTCTTCGATGATACCTTTCCAACGAGCTATCGTGCACCCCAAATAGAGATTGTATGCAAAAGTTACGACCCCGGGAAGTTGATGTACTAACTTACCCAAACGGGGCCCACATGACTTTTGGCGCTTCATCTCCTAGGGTTAGGTTTTTTGGATGTCTATGGTTTGTGAGATTCTAGTTTATTGTAAAAAAGGCCTTCTGAGCCTCATGGTGATCATTTTCTTGCGAATGAGCGCAACCGTCACATCTCTTTTCAGAGATAAGCCACCAACATTCCATCAAGCTTATTTTCCGCTGCATTTTACAGTTTCAACTTATTTCCTTATTGAATAGAAAACTTGTTTTACTGTATCTCAATTATTTTGTATAAGCATTTTTTTATAATCTGTATTCATTTCGTTATGCTCATAAAATTCAGATCATTCAAACACATATGTTTAATATCAAATTTAAAAGAGATATGTGTATACATTTATGATTTATTTGAATGCACATTTGGTTGTTCTAACCAAATATACTTCGACCTTTAGATGGTTTTAGTGTTAGTTACAAGGACTAGACAATGGCTTCAAGGAAAAGTAAGAAAGGAAATAAGGAGGAGGGATAAGCCCCTACATATTGAGAAGTTTTAACACCCTTAAGGACTTTGTTTCCACTACAAGCTTGACAAGAATAAAACTATTTATAACATTATTTAAATATTACATACAAACACCCCCACCTTTGACTTTGCTCATCAAATCTAGAAGTATGAAGTAATCATGGGGTCTTCACTAAATGAACCTGTGACATATCACGTGTGTTTGTGGAATATTAAAGAATAGCCCTAATTTGAATAGATATTGATAAATACCTCCCAAAATTCTTTTGTTGAATGCTCCTCCCAATACATATTTCCAATAAAAATAACCATATTTTTACTAGACATCATTTTTTATACCCCCACAATACTTGTAAATCCCTCGATACTTTGCACCCCCCCCCCCAAAATACCTACAATATATTGACTTTATTTTTCACAATTTTAAAACCCCTTTTATGAATGAATGTGATAAAATATTGGTCAACAAGGAAAATTCCTCATGGGAGGAATATGATAGACTCAAAATGAATCATATGGTTTGAATATCACAACTACACAATGCCATTGATAGAGAAAATTTCCAATGTTCGGATCTAATACAATGGCTTTTCTAGAGAGATAACACCTATTATAAATAAATATATTATGATATAAGAAAACAAATTGGTTGATATGTTTTAAATGCTATTCCAACCATCTATGAGATTCCTAATCCTCAAGTGATGTTGAATAGGGAATTGGAAAAACAATTTGTTGCTAAGAAAGATCTAGTGGATGTCATACAAAGTTAGTAGTATTATACATGAACTTTCGAAAACATCTAAGTGGGGTTGACCCTACCGTTCATCCTAAATATTCAATGGTTGAGCTGGTGATGTTAATGAGTAGGTTCTACAGTGAGAAGTATGACACACACTTGTAGGAGCCTTGGGATCCCCTAGTGTACCACATACTCTATGAGGGGTCTATTTTCATCAATGCAAATACATTTTCTATCTGTTTCAATATGGACATTTATAGAGTTCATGAAACTTATATCGACCAAACATGGGAGTTCTATATGGACTTTTATTTGATGGAAAACATTTACTCATCGAATAACTTCCCAATAATGGATTGGACTTAGAACCCATCCAAGCTACCTATGCATGTTAGTTTTAAAATTTATGGATGAATAAGTACACTTCTCAATACTAACATATATATCACAACTTATTCTTAATTTTATACAAAATTATATTTAATAGGGCACAATAAGGTCTTTTGAAGAAGAAATAAAATCTATGGAACCCATAGGTAAACGATATGTACAGTTTTTTTTATTAATTACATCATAAGATAAGGGTGCAACATGTCCCATCATCTAAGGCTAATACATGAACTAGATAGGTTGGTCTCAAGAGAAATAATATATCAAACAACCCAACATGGATCAAATTTTCTCTTGAAAGAAAAGAAAAAGGAAGCATTCCCAACATACACTATCACCATTGGGGTATACAATCTTTATAAATATGTTTTCTTCTTGATGGAAGCATGAGAAGTTGAATTTTATCGAGTGCGAATAAGTGTTTCCAAGGTTTGTGACCCTTTAAGGAAAATATTCGATCGCTTTAAATCACAAGTCCTAACTTGTCTCTATTGCCATGAATAATTCTCCAAGGAATATTTTTATCCAAGAAATCTAGTTTTTGATGAAGTTTTGGCAATGGGAATGGAGAAAAGGGTTGTTGAAAAACAACGTGCCCTTAAGAATATATTATTATTATTATATCTTGAAAGATATATATGCGGTGGATAAGGGGAGGTCTTCCACTATCAATCAAAAGCACATGGATGCCACTAATAAGGGAGGTGAGATAGAACACAATGAGCAAAATAAAAAAATATTGGTGAACCCAAGTAGTGCTAGAGATGATAGATAGAGTAGGAGTTGTGATAATAGAGAAGTGTAATAGAAAAGGAAGGACGACCTAGCTAGGAGGACAACTACTAAAAAAACTACGCCCAACTTCACTAAAGAAAAATAGACAGTCTCAAGTCCTATCACCATAAAAGATCTTAGAAGAGCTACTGAGATAGGTATGGTATTATCCAAAAATATTATAGGAAGCTCCAAACATCTCTGAAGAGAAATGGACAACCTTAAATCATATCACTAAAAAATAGCTTAGAAGAGATATTGAGACAAGTATGGTATTGTCCAACAGGATTATAGGAAGCTCCAAAATTTCTTCATGGTCTCAATTATTGATGATGTCCATCCATGGTGCTTAATAATTTCCCCTTTGATAAGAAAAATAAGATGTTAAAAAACAATATCATAAATGAAGGAGAGTGGAATCATCAAGTTCTTATCAAGACAAATTTGGTTGTCACTAGTGTGAATAAAATGCATATATTAGCAACACTAACTATTGGAATAGTAGCAACATAGGCCAATAGGTCAAATATTTCCGAGATGGCATATGGAATGAAGAAAAATGATGAAAATATCACCAATATTGAAAATCAAGTTGTGTACTACAAGGTATAAAGGTGTAGCATATGGATTTCACATTTTAATACTTACATATGCCTACCCACTCATATGTGCCATGGTACAATATACTTCTATGTTGTTCACACATGACCTACTCGATGATGACTTGAATACATATCATCCTTCATTATGAAGCCTCTTATATGTTAGATCACTCTTCCTTGAGTCACCTTGCCCTAGTTTAGATGTGTGATCACTTTTAGATGTTTAGTGCTTAGGTAGGGTCCCCCTATTCCCCTCTTTATTATATTTTTCCTTTGGACTTTGGTTTTACTCTATTATATCCTTTGGGGTGCTTTCTTAAGGAACTCAATTACTCTTTGGGTTTTGTCTTGGGTTCCAAGCCCTTGACTTGGCCCACATTTGGTTAGGATACCTCATTGTGGGTCCTCAATGAGCCAAACTCATTTCCATAGGATCAAAAATTCCTTAACCTTTCACAATTTATTGGTGCCGAGTGGATTTCCAATTCCCTAGGTTGTATTGTGTTTGTTTACTATAGGCTATCAAACAAAGAACCCTATTTGAGGAAAATACATGCCAAACATGCCTTTCAACCTGTTGTTCTTAGTGAAAACTCATGGTACACTTCCTCTGTGTGGAAGGCTTCACCCAATGGATAGTGCAATGTTCACTTACAACTTTAGGTCACTTCCTTGCCTATTTATATTGCGTCTCTTCTCTTTGATTCCCATCTCCATTTTCAATATCTTGTAAGAACATTATTGGATTAACACCAAATATTTATCTATCTTTCCTACTTCTTCTCTAGACTCTTGGGTGTCACAAGGTGCCTCCATTGGCTTAGTCCCCTCTCAGACCTTAGATTCTTCAACTCTTCTACCTCAAGGGAGGTTCTAGAACAACTAGGGTAACATAGGTTCCTTTTTAGAGCATTTTGTCTCACTGGACAACACTTCATTGTTTCAATATTTAATATGGTATATCTATATGTTTTTATTACATTGTATTAGAGATGAAGATTGGGATTATTTTGGAGGGAGATGTAACAATAAGTGCATGTTCATCCAAGTGAATCAAAGCTCTCTTTGAGGACTATTACATCAATTTTGTTCAACCCAACCATCATGAGAACCCACAACAATTTTTTGCCAAATTCCTTCCTTCCCTTTTCATTTCTCTTTCATCTTCAACATTTAGGTTAGTTAGCTCACCAAAGGAGATCAATAAATTAACCCAAATCACTTTTATTTACTTTGTCAATTTGATGTTACCTCTATTTGTTATTGAACCTCAACCAAATTACCCTAATTAATCTACATCCCTAGGTCACGTATCAACACTAAATCCCTCCTTCCCTTTTCTTCTTCTCTTATTGTCTCCTAGAGGTTCTCATTCTCCCCCTAAAACTAAGTGGTGACTCCACGAGCTCTCCTTCCTATTTATGGTAGTGGAGTGCCTCACTGTAACTGCCACACTACATTTTGGCGACTTCACTAGGGGGTTCCTATCAACCCTTCCTTAAGGCAAAGGCTCCCCTGTCCTCTTGGTTTATCCATTATTCTCATAGTTGTTCTCTCAAGGAACCTTATTATCCCCATAGTCTTGTCCCCTTGCTTTGCTATTTTTCTTATCCAAGCTATGATCAAGCCCTTCTATCTAGTTCCTTGATATGGGAACATGGAGGTAGCCTGATTAATCTAAGTATTCCTTCAATAATCCCTAATAAATAAGAAGTTATCTCAAGATCTTCACAACTCTACAAATTGATCGATATTTACTTGTTCCTTTTAATTTTTATTTTCATTCATATTTTTATGAAAAACACATTTTTTCTTTATTTTTAATCTATTATACTTTACAAACACAAACACACAAACAAACACTTAATTCTATGTTTAAATATTCTTATAACTTCATTCCTATAAAACATTCTCAAATTGGATGTATATTTTATAATTTCATTCCTTTACCTATGTAACATTCTCAAATTATAACTTCGTAAAATTGATGTATGCATTTCCTAAAACCTTCATATAGTCACACCCATAGATACACACATTTTGGTTCATGACAAAAAGTTTTGCCATGATATATATATATATATATATATATATATATATATATATATAACCCTCATACATCAATGTCATACATATTCAAACTACATGAATATCATCCCTACCTTTATGATAGGTCACCTTCATCCTAGCCTTCACTTAGGGAACTTGATGACCACCTCAGTATTTTACCTCCCTAATGACTTCCTTAGTTCGTCATAATTGGCATACCACACCTTTGAACTCGTGTTTGGCATACTACATGCGAATGGAAGAATGAATGGTATATCGTTCTTCCTATTCTACCATGTCAAGTCCCCTCCATCACTCTACCATGATATCTTGTTATCAAGCTGCTCCTATCAATTTGTAAGGACTCTCTTCGTTTATAGAAGAGAGTGTTATATGAAGGTTCTTCTATCCTTATCCACCTCCACCTCATTGTCATTGACATCTCTTTTAATCGTTGTCATTAAAGTCATTTTAAAGTTGGTCTTTGTATTTCCTTTGATATCCATATTACTCATGATTTTAAAAATCGTCACAAACTTTTAGAAGCAAAGTTGTACCAGTGACCAACAACATGGTTTTGAATTCTGTATAAACTATCACCATAGTGAGATGGTGCCTCTAAATCATATTCACCTTAAATTCCCTCTAATGTATTATGGGATCATAGAAAAAGTTAAATTATTTCTCACTATCCGAACGTTATGGTTGATTAATATATTTTCGACTTAGGTTTCATTGGTTCATTGATATTTATGGCATAGTCATTGTAGCATTTGATTTAGTACCAATCTCAAATACTCTACAGTGCCTTGTGGCATTATCGAGAAAAACTAAGTAATTTCTCACTACTCAACCATTATGGCTAAGTCAAAATATTCTCTAATTCAAGTCCCACAAGTGTACTAGCAAAGTGAGTGTTGAGCTTAATATACTTATGAAACATTTATTAGGTTGTATCATTTTAACACCCACCTCTTTTCTAATACTCAACTCCATATTCTCATATATGATTCATCCTTCTCTATATGTGCTCACATGGATCAACTATAGCATCTATAGTTAATATCATATGGACCAACTGTAACATCACACATATGGACCAACTATAACATTTATAGTTAGTATCATATAGACTAATTATAACATCTATAGTTAGTATAATAATGTTCCAATACAAAATATATAATAATATTTTGATACAAATATATATATATATATAAATTAATAATAAAAATAAATGTCAAGAAGCAAGAAGGTGAAGATAAAAGAACAAGAAAACTTAAACTTAACTACCATGTTAAGAAAACAATAATTAAATTATGAAATGTAAATTAAATATAATGAACAATAAATATAACTTTCATTTAAGCAATACAATATCTAAAATATGAAATTGGAGACTAATAATCTCTAAATACAATGATAGTGAAACAATAATTAGAACATGTAATAGAGTATGAGTAACAATATCTAAAATATGAAATTGGAGACTAATAATCTCTAAATACAATGATAGTGAAACAATAATTAGAACATGTAATAGAGTATGAGTAAGTCTAACCACAATAATAGCATTTGAACTATAAAACCATTAATAAGAATAAGGGTAAGAGACTAGTATCTACATTTTATGTACAATGAAACTTGACAAAATAAGGATAAGAGACTAGTATCTACATTTTATGTATAATGAAACTTGACAACTTGGACATATGTTGAAAATTAAATAACATACTCTTAACCTAAAACATAGTAACTAATTTATTGATAATTGTAAGAATTTAAAATAATTATATACAAAACTTTATAATATTTAAAATATCTAAAAGTTGAGGATTAGGAATAAGTCGTGAGCGCCTAGGGTTCGTTGTGAGCGCCTAGAGTTCGTTTTTGCAGCCAGAGCCGGCCATGGCCACCCCAGGGGGCGGGGATTCAGCCCCTCCTCCTCCGAGCTTAGAAGAGGACGCGTTCAGGAAGTTGATTTCCAGTGGAGGCAAGCGCAAGGTCCCTTCTTCTGTTCCAAAATTCATAAAAAAGCTAGATGAAATCCCAGAAATCGCCCTCCAGGAGACGCAATGGATCAAGATAGCCCTAGCTCTCTCTGAGAGAGGGCTGGTAGGCCAGTTTATGGGACTTTGGTCCTCAACAAAAACCACCGACGCCTGGGTCCAAAGGAACTGGAAGCCCCACCTTAAGCAAGGAGTTACCTGCTACCCTTTGAGCAGTGGCTTTTTTCTCTTCGAGTTTATAAACAAGGAAGATAAGGATCTCATTTTCAGAAATGGACCA
>SNQJ01S0050351.1:0-36221 GCA_010110895.2 Picea sitchensis | reverse complement strand
GATTTGGCTCCCTTCTCTTTTACCAAATTGAATCTGCTAAAGCATTGTTGGATGTGGGTGCCGAAAGTAGTCTGTTGGAAACTGTGGCTGGAGCGAAAAAACATGATCTTCAGGGATATAGCAGGGACGCCGGCCCAAACTGCACTCAAAGTGAAAGCGATCTTGGGAGATCTGGTAGCCTCAAATACTACTATCACCAACGAAGTAAACCCGAACAAAGATGAGTATGTCTGGTTCCATGAGCTTGATCCCTCGCTCCTGACCAAAACCAAGCAAATTTCCAAACACTATTCCCCTTGGGAAATTAGGCTGGAGGAACAAGAGTTTTTAAAGTGGAGATCCTCTTTGGAGAAGCATAACCTGCAGGTGGATGGGGCTTTGAAAGGGAATCCCGGTCCCGCTGGAAGTGGAGGGGTCCTACTTGACATCTTAGGGAAAATTGTGATCAACTTTTCCTGGGGGCTGGGTCTGAACACCAATAATACAACTGAAATTTTAGCAATCTGGCAGGGGCTTGCTCAGGCCAGAAGGTTTTCAATAACAAATTTGGCTGTCATAGGGGACTCTAGAATATTTATCCATGCTCTCAATCAGATGAAGGCTCCCAAAAACGTGGGCTTGGATCACTATTATAGGAAGGTTCTAGTCCAGATGAAATATTTCGAAGAGGTGAAGTTCTACCACGTCCTCAAGCATCTTAATCAGTTGGCAGACCACGAAGCGAACATAGGCACCTCTCTGGGCAAGGGAGTCATCAACGTAAATGGAGTTGAAAATCATGAACCAATCCCTTAGAGTATGGGGAGAAGGAACCGTCCGGAGTGCTCCTGTCAGAAAATGCAGATGTCTGAAATTTGCCAGGAAGGAATCCAAAGTGCAGGCGCGAAGGAACATATGATGAAACAGTGCAGTATCATATGCTGAAACACAGTGCTGTAACATATGCTGAAACACAGTGCTGGAACAGATGCTGAAACACAGTGCTGAAACAGATGCTGAAACACAGTGCTGGAACATATGCTGAAACAACGCTGTAACATATGCTGAAACACAGTGTTGGAACAGATGCTGAAACACAGTGCTGGAACAGATGCTGAAACACAGTGCTGGAACAGATGCTGAAACAGTGCTGGAACATATGCTAAAACACAGTGCTGTAACAGCTGAATCACAGTGCTGTAACATATGCTGAAACACAGTGCTGGAACAGATGCTGAAACACATTGCAGGAACATATGCTGAAACAGTGCTGGAACATATGCTGAAACAGTGCTGCATCATATGCTGAATCACAATGCTGGAACTTATGCTGAAACAATGCTGGACCATATGCTGAAACACCGCTATAAAAAATGCCAAAACAATGCTGAGACATATGCTGAAACAGTGCTGAGCCTTATGCTGAAACAATGACTGGATATTTGGCAATTAAATTTAATCCAGCTCTTTTAGAAGATGTACAGGAACTAGTTCAGTCCACAAGTCTATAGCTTTAGAAGTAGAATGGTTTAGAAAGATAGGCCCGAAGAAATTCGAGGCCATTTTGTATTTGGATCAGTGGCTAGTCCACCCCATTAATATAATCTATAACCGTTTCTGTAAAAAAATAAAAATATCTAAAGTTACAATATTTTTTTTTTCTCCAAAATAAAAACATAACGTTAATTTTATTTTGATTTAGTTAAATATACAGTTAGATTCAAAATTGTAAAATATATTTTACTCTCTTAATATAATCACAAAACATTTTTTAATACTAAAACAAATTTATTATCCCACAAAATTCTCTTTAGTACAAAAAGACCTTTTATTTGGTTTCTATACAACATTTTTTTAAGAAGTTTATTGGGATATGACATATGTAAATTTATCTTAATTCTATTTTTATCAAGTTTCTAGAGGAATCAAATCTTTAAATAAATGAGTTTTTTCAATTTTTATATTTTTAAAAAGGTTTTCACTTATAAGAATTTGATCGGCTGAAATAATCATCATTCTTCTTTATGTTGATGACCTTGTTCGTATGGAAAGATATCCCTATATCTCAACAGACAACTAAAATTTCTCTAATTTTTTTCCAATAATATCTACATAGCTTTCATCAAAAGACAAAAAAAAAAACCCTAAACTTTGAATATCTGATAAATGCAAAATTAAAATAACTTTATCTTAATAAACAAAGATCCTGAAATTTAAAACCTGAAAACATCTATATAAATCTTTTACAGATTGGTATGGATCCTTAACGCAAAGAGCAACCATGTATTTTATTTTATTTTTTGTGTGGTGGAAATGGTTTCGATTTGAAACGATCCATCATGATTGCAATGAAGCCATAATCTTTTTATCAGGTAGCTTTTGAAGAACTGGGGCGCCATAATATTCACCTTGTTCTGGACATAACCATACTTGAAGATGTCTGTTGCTTCCTTTGAACGCCAAATGGACAACGACAAGCACTCCCTCTCACTGTTGAGCTCACTGGACCAGAACTGCACGCATGGGTCAAGAAGCCATTAGATTATAAATCGAATAGGTTTTCAGAGTTGGGAAAGACTAACATGAGGATAGAAGGCTCACCAAAATCAACGCGCCTGACTTCCGAGCTTCATTGTAAGCAGTAGAATTCGCTGCCTACAACTTACCTTCATTAACGTGACAAGATCTCCTTGCAGATCTAAAGGGCACTGCGTATAACTTGACAGGGTATGTCACTCGATAATTTTTTTTTTTTTTCCAGTGTTCCGACGTCTTAAAGCTACAAAGATCTGTCGTTACACGCATAAACCCACAATTGAGGATTCATACACGTAGGAAATACAAGTGGTACTTAAGCGAACATCTGTTGGCCACCCTTGTAACCCTTGTTGGTACCCCTTCAAGTGGTAGAACATCAGACAACACCTGTATATGGATCAACCTAGATCTCTTGAATCCCTCCATAGATAAACTGATCCGCCGCCTGAATGCTATAGTGCCACCGAGAATAGAACTTTGGAAGATACTCTCTAGTACCTGGGTAGTCGGGTATTATGACTAAGGGCACAATCTAGCCTCCTTAGTTGGTGCCTTGAGATATTGGGCCAAGTACTACTGTTGGACCCTGCACGTATATCAGAGAGTTATAGCACAGAGAAAACCCTTGTTTGTAGAACCCTTGAATACCCTAACCCTTGGGACGGAAACAAAAATAGAACATGAAAGATCTATTGTTGAACAATTGTGTCTCCTACATTTAGGTTATGAAATTACTACACATTTCTTCCTGCTAAGCATTTCAGAATTTCGTCATTGGACTATTCTTTAGATCGGAGTATAACTCTGCAGGACTAAAAAAAAAAAAAGTCTGGATCCTGTTGGCACCATTATTTGAGACCTATCCCATTGGATTATTCTTTTCTCCTTGATCGCAGTCATGCCTTTCATTTTTAACAATTTTTTCCAGTGGACCCGAGCCCCTCTCAGCTTCCTCATTTTCCCACCCATTTCATTTTGTTTCTCTTCTTTCCTTGATTATCGTGGTACTTATCACTTATAATTCCTTTTTGTGGTCCCACCCACCCATTTTTCCTTACCCGCACTTCCCCTCTCCAAATGGCCACCACTCGCAACCAAGACCTGGAAGCTTCCATCAATAAAGCGACCTATGAAATTGCCTCNTCGTGGTACTTATCACTTATAATTCCTTTTTGTGGTCCCACCCACCCATTTTTCCTTACCCGCACTTCCCCTCTCCAAATGGCCACCACTCGCAACCAAGACCTGGAAGCTTCCATCAATAAAGCGACCTATGAAATTGCCTCTACCAATTCCTGCCTTATACAATTAGAAACCCACGTCGAGCACAAATTTGACACCATGGATTCCAAATTCATGAACCAATTTAACACCCTCCAGTCTGCTGTCAACCAGTTGTTGAACCGCTCTTCAGGTCCTTCCTCCTCAGACCAACCTGATGCTGCGGAATCCTCTCATTCTCTGCATCTTCAATCCAACTCATTTCAGCGTGACCCCCATCTTCCTTGTGTCGAGGTCAATAAATTTGATGGCTCCGATCCTACGAGTTGGGTCACTCAAATGGAGCATTATTTTTATTTGCATGGTATTACTGATGAATTGGAAAAACTTCGCTATGCTGTCCTCTATCTAGATCTCGAACGATGGAAATGGTGGCAATGGCGTAAAAATTCACGTCAAGGGTATATTTCCTGGACCAGGTTTTTTGCTGAGTTCTATGATCGCTTTGACACCGATACCCACTAACTCGGTCATTTGACCAAGTTGAATCAATCAGGCGCAGTTGAAGACTTTATATCTACTTTTGAGCATTTGGCCTTTCGAACCGAGGGCATGTCAGATGATTTCTTCCGTGAATGTTTTATCAATGGCCTAAAGGATGAAATCCGATCCCAGGTTCTCATGGCCTGCCCTCAGACTTGGTTGGAAGCTTCTAAATGTGCTAAAGAATCCCAACAAGTTGTTTTTTCCTAGAAAAAAAAACCCTCTTTTGTTCCTCGCCCTTGACCCACTAATCCTAACCTCCCTGTCACCCCCCTCAAGGTCCATAAATTAACTAGGGCTGTAATGGATGAATGCCAATTGAAGGGTCTTTTCTATAATTGTGATGAAAAATATTTTCCAGGGCACAAGTGTAAGGAACAAAATATTTTTATGGCCATTTCCAAAGATGTTCATGAAGAAGATGTGGCAGTTCCAATTGTTGAAGAGCCATCCTTTCCTGATGCTACCACAGAGCCCGCTGACCCACCTAAAGTTGAACTACTCATTTCCTTGCATGCTCTCATTGGTTTCTCTGCTCCTCAAACCCTCAAGCTCATTGGCTATATTAAGAATAGGAAGATCATCATCCTGGTTGATAGTGGTAGCACCCATAATTTTATCCATCGCCGCATTGCCCAGGAAACCAATAGCTATATCTGTGCTATCAATAACTTTCAAATCATGATAGCCAATGGTGGGTCCGTGAAATGTGGTGGGCGTTGTGAAAATGTACGTCTTCAGATTGGACATTACCACCTGAAATCTCATATGTTTGCCATCGAAATGGGCAGGTGTGACATTGTGCTAGGTGCTGAATGGTTACGCACTTTGGGTCCCATTCTTATGGATTTTAAGGAATTAACCATGCAATTTTGACAAGAGGGACAGAGGTATCACTTCCAAGGTCTCACAACTAGTTCTCTTGAGATCATCAGTTCCCATCACATGGAAAAACTCTTTAAGAAAGGCCACTCTGGTATTATTGCTCAACTCCATTCTATTCACGCGGTTGAGATACCCTCTGTGCATCTTGACCTCCAAGCTATTCTCTCCAAACACCAAGCTATTTTTTCCACTCCTCAGGGAATTCCGCCTTCTCGTGGTGTTCATGATCATTCCATACCCCTTGTTCCTGGAAGTCTTCCTCCCAATGTTCGCCCTTATCGTCATCCCTTTGCCCAAAAGAATTAAATTGAGAAAATTGAGCAGGAATTGCTCTAATCAGGTGTTATCCACCCCAATACCATCTTGTATTCTTCACCTATGGTCATGGTACTTAAGAAAGAAGGTACTTGGCGCATGTGTCTTGACTTTTGTGCCCTCAATAAACTAACCATCAAGGACAAGTTTCCCATTCCTCTCATTGATGATCTCTTGGATGAGTTGAGTGGTGCTCAATATTTCACCAAACTTGATCTGTGTTCATGCTATCACCAGATTTGTATGCAAGACACTAACATCCCCAAGACTGCTTTTCGAACTCATGAGGGTCACTATGAGTTCTTGGTCATGCCATTTGGCCTATGTAATATCCCGTCCACATTCCAAAGCCTCATGAATCATGTCTTCTGTCCTTTTCTCCATCATTTTGTCTTAGTTTTCATTGATGATATTCTCATATATAGTAAAACTTGGAAATCCCATCTTGCCCATGTGGATCAGGTTCTTCATCTACTCTCTCAGCATCAACTTTTCCTCAAACACTCTAAATGTGCCTTTGGCGCCTCATAAGTTGAGTACTTGGGTCATCTTGTTGGCAATGCTGGTGTCCGGGTGGATCCTAAGAAGATATAAGCCATGAAGGATTGGCTTCGCCCCAAGACTATCAAAAGATTGCGTGGTTTTCTGGGTATAACATGATATTATCGTAAGTTTGTTCAGAATTATGGCAAGATTGCGGCGCCTCTCACTACTCCACTTAAAAATAATTCTTTCACTTGGACTCCTGCAACTAGTGATGCCTTTCAAGCATTGAAGGAGGCTATGTGCACTACTTCGATCTTGGCCCTTCTTGATTTCACAAAGACCTTTGTTCTAGAATGTGATGCCTCTAGGAGAGGAATTGGAGCAGTCCTTATGCAAGAAAATAGACCTTTGGCCTTTACCAACAAACAATTGTCAGACCACCATTTGGGCCAATCAATATATGAAAAGGAAATGTTGGCTATTCTGCATGCAATAGATCTTTTGTGCCCATATCTCTTGGGAAAACGCTTCCAAATTAAGACAGATCATCAAAGCCTCAAGTATTTTCTGGAGCAATGACCTTCCTCTCCAGAGAAATAAAAATGGATAACTAAGATATTTGGATATGATTATGAGATCATTTATAAGAAAGGCAAAGAAAATGTGGTTGCTGATGCTCTTTCTTGAAAATATGAATATGAATAGTCCCTTTTCTCCCTATCTTTCATTGTCCCAGATTGGCTCCAAGATGTTCTCCAGGAATGGCTACAAGATCCTAAAATTTCGCACTTGATCCAACAGTTGCAAGACAATTCTCTAGTTTCCCTAGGGTACTCTTGGCACAATGATGAGCTTCGCTACAAAGGCCATTTGTATTTAAGTAAACAGTCAAAACTTAAATCCACGGTGCTTTTTGAGCTTCATCCTACTCCCACAACTGGGCACTCATGGTTTACCAAAACCTATGATAGGGTCAAACATTCTTTTTCTGGGATGGTATAAAAAAGGACATTCACACTTTTGTGGCCGAATGTGATGTTTGTCAACATAACAAGGGAGAAAAAATCAAAGCCCCTGGCACACTTCAACCACTTCCAATTCCACCCACTATTTGGAGATGCATCTCTATGGATTTCATTATGGGGTTGCCTAAATCAGGCAATAAGTGAGTCATCATGGTGGTAATTGATCGTCTTTCCAAGTATGCTCATTTCCGTGCTCTGCAATATCCATTTATTGCATCCATTGTGGCTTAACTTTTCATGGATCATGTCTTCATGCTTCATGGCATGCCTCATTCTATTGTTTCTGACCGAGACTCCACTTTCACCAGCAATTTTTGGAAAGAATCGTTTAGGCTACAGGGCACCCAATTGCATCTCAGCACAACCTATCATCCCTAGACTGATGGTCAAACTGAAGTTGTGAACACGTGTTTGGAGACTTATTTGAGGTGTTTTTCCTCTGAAAGGAAAAATCAATGGGCTCAATGGTTACCATAGCTGAATGGTGGTACAACACTTCTTACCATACCGCTACTCGCATGACTCCTTTTGAAGCAATATATGGACAAACACCACCTTCTGTTCTCTCCTACATGCTAGGTGTCTCAAAGGTTCAGTTGGTTGACCAAACACTTACAGTTCGAGAGGCTATTCTCCGTACCTTCAAAGAGAATTTGGTTATGGCTCAGAATCGCATGAAGCAACAAGTTGATCAAGGTCGCTCAGAACGTCAATTTGTTGAAGGAAACCAGGTATTTCTTCGCCTGCAACCTTATAAACAAAATTCACTCAAAGCTGAACATTGTCAGAAAATGGCGCCCAAAGTTTATGGTCCTTATACAGTGCTCAAGCGCGTGGGACAGGTGGCCTATCATTTAGCTTTGCCTAGTTCTTCCAAGATCCATCATGTTTTTCATGTCTCCTGCTTAAAGAAGGTGATTGGCACTAAGTGCCAAATTCAAACCAGCCTTCTCGAATTGGCTGAAGAAGGATCGATCGGGTTGCAACTACAAGTCGTTTTGGACCAACGTGAGCGTCGTCTTCGTCAACGCACCATCAATGAAGTGTTAGTTCAGTGGAAAGATACAACTCCAGTTGATGCGACCTAGGAGCCAGCTAGCATTTTGCAACAATTTCCTCATCTCAAGCCTTGAGGACAAGGTTGATTTTAAGGGGGAGGGCATGTTAGGGACCTAAACTACCTAACTCCTCAAGTGGGTAGAATAATATATTTCCATGTAATAAAGGTCAATATTAATAAGGCCTAGCAATAAGGAGGAATAAATCAATTGTAAGAAGACCTAATAGAAGCTTTCGCTTCTAGAAGGATCTTCCTCTCGATTGTTCTTTTGGATAGATAGATTTAGTATAAATAAGAGTAGAGGGCGTGAGATGTTTTGTCTTGGATATTAATGTAATAGAGATCTGCTCTGCTGGATGTTGCCCCCTTGAAGAGGCAAGCGAAAATTGCTCTCAATAACCAAAGTGCTCTTTCTGGTGTTATTCTAGTATTATTCTAGTTATATCATTGTTTCTCTGCCATTTCTAGCTAATTATTTGTGTTCTGCATACTATTTTATAATTGGAATACTACAACACCTTTGAACTCGTGTTTGGCATACTACATGCGAATGGAAGAATGAATGGTATATCGTTCTTCCTATTCTACCATGTCAAGTCCC
Source organism: Picea sitchensis (assembly GCA_010110895.2). Taxonomy (NCBI): domain Eukaryota; kingdom Viridiplantae; phylum Streptophyta; class Pinopsida; order Pinales; family Pinaceae; genus Picea; species Picea sitchensis. The sequence continues at coordinate 27,568 of SNQJ01S0050351.1, read as the reverse complement.
CTCCATCACTCTACCATGATATCTTTTTATCAAGGTTCTCTTGTCATTTTGTAAGGACTCTCTTCATTTATAGAAGAGAGTGTTATATGAAGGTTCTTCTATCCTTATCCACCTCATTCTCATTGACATATCTTTTACTCATTGTTATTTAAAGTCATTTTAAGGTAGGTCTTTGTATTTCCTTTGATATCCATATTACTCGTGATTTTAAAAATCGTCTCAAACTTTTAGAAGCAAAGTTGTACCAGTCACCAACAATATGTTTTTGAACTCTATATAAGCCATCACCATAGTGATATGGTGCCTCTAAAATCATATTCTCTCTAATGTATTATGGGATCATATAAAAAGTTAAATTATTTCTCACTATCTGAACGTTATGGTTGATTAATATATTTTCGACTTAGGTTTCATTGGTTCATTGATATTTATGGCAAAGTTATTGTAGCATTTGATTTAGTACTAATCTCAAATGCTTTACAATGCCTTGTGGCATTATCGAGAAAAGCTAAGTAATTTCTCACTACTCAACCATTATGGCTAAGTCAAAATATTCTCTAATTCAAGTCTCGCAAGTGTACTAGCATAACTAGTGTTGAGCTTAATATACTTATGAAACATTTATTCGGTTGCATCATTTTAACACCCACATATTTTCTAGTACTCAACTCCATATTCTCATATATGATCCATCCTTCTCTATTTGTGCTCACATGGACCAACTATAACATCTATAGGTAGTACCATATGGACCAACTATAACATCACACATATGGACCAAGTGTAACATTTATAGTTAGTATCATGTGGACTAACTATAACATCTATAGTTAGTATAATAGTGTCCCAATACAAAATATATAGAATAGTCTTTTGATACAAAAATATATATAGAGATTAATAATAAAAATAAATGTAGAAGCAAGAATGTGAAGATAGAATAACATGAAAACTTAAACTTAAATATCATGTTAAGAAAACAATAATTAAATTATGAAATGTAAATTAAATATAATGAACAATATATATAACTTTCATTTAAGCAATACAATATCTAAAATATAAATAGAGATTAGTAAACTCTAAATACAATGTTAGTGAAACAATAATTAGAACATAAGATTAGAGACTAGTAAGCTCTAAATACAATGTTAGTGAAACAATAATCAGAACATGTAATATAGTATGAGAAGTCTAACCACAATAATAACATTTGAATTATAAAACCATTAACAAGAATAACGGTAAGAGACTAGTATCTACATTTTATGTATAATGAAACTTGACAATTTGGACATATGTTGAAAATTAAATAACATAAGCTCTTAACTTAAAACATAGCAATTAATTTATTGATAATTGTAAGAATTTAAAATAATTATATACAAAACTTTATAATACTTAAAATATCTAAAGTTACATTAAATTTCTGTTTTTTTTTTCTTCAAAATAAAAACATAACATAACATTAATTTTATTTTGATTTAATTAAACATAAAATTAGATTAAAAACATAACATAACATTAATTTTATTTTAATTTAATTAAACATAAAATTAGATTCAAAATTGTAAAATACATTTTAGTTCTCTTAGTATAATCACAAAACACTCTTTTATACTAAAACAAATATATTATCCTATAAATTTTTCTTTCTTACTAAAATAACTTTTATTTGGTTTGTATACAACATTTTTTAAATTTTTTTTATGAGTTTTATTAGGGATATGACATATGTAAATTCATCTTAATTCCAATTTTATCAAGTGTTTAAAGGAATCAAATCTTTAAATAAATGGATTTTTTCAACTTTTGTATCTTTAAAACAGTTTTTACTTACAAGAATTTGATTAGCTGAAATAATAGTCATTCTTCTTTATGTTAATGACCTTGTTCTTATGGAGAGCATACAATTAGATTCAAAATTGTAAAATACATTTTACTTTTCTTAATATAATCACAAAACACTCTTTAATACTAAAACAAATATATTATCCCACAAAATTCTATTTAGTACATAAAGAACTTTTATTTGGTTTCAATACAACATTTTTTTAAGAAGTTTATTAGTACATGAAATATGCAAATTTATCTTAATTCTAATTTTATCAAGTATCTAGACGAATCAAATCTTTAAATAAATGAGTTTTTTCAACTTTTATACCTTTAAAAAGATTTTCACTTATAAAAATTTAACCTGAAATAATCATCATTTTAAAAAAAAGTTTATTAGTACATGAAACATGTAAATTTATCTTAATTCTAATTTTATCAAGTATCTAGACGAATCAAATCTTTAAATAAATGAGTTTTTTCAACTTTTATACCTTTAAAAAGATTTTCACTTATAAAAATTTAATCTGAAATAATCATCATTCTTTTTTATGTTGATGAACTTGTCAGTATAAAAAGATATCCCTATATCTCAATAGTCAACTAAAAATTCTCTAAATTTATATCTACATAACTTTCATCAAAATACCCCTAAAAATAAAAATAAAAAACCTAAACTTTGAATATCTGATAAATCCAAAATTAGAATAGCTTTATCTTAATAAAGAAAGATCCTGAAATTTAAAACTTGAAAACATCTATATAAATCTTTTACAGATCGGTATGGATCCTTAACGCAAAGAGCAAACATGTATTTTATTTTATTTTTCTGTGGTGGAAATGGTTTCGATTTGAAACGATCCATCAGGATTGCAATGAAGCCATAATCTTTCTATCAGGTAGCTTTTGAAGAACTGGGGCGCCATAATCTTCACTTTGTTGTGGACAGAACCAGACTTGAAGATGTCTGCTGCTTCCTTTGAACGCCAAATGGACAACGACAAGCACTCCCTCTCGCTGTTGAGCTCGCTGGACCAGAACTGCACGCATGGGTCAAGAAGCCATTAAATCGAACAGGTTTTCAGACTAACACGAGGATAGAAGGCTCACCAAAATCAGCGCGCCTGACTTCCGGGCTTCATTGTAAGCAGTAGAATCCGCTTGCCTGCAACTTATCTTCATTAACGTGACCGGATCTCCTCGCAGATCTAAAAGGCACTGCGTATAACTTGACAGGGTATGGCACTCGATAATTCTGAAATAGGTCAGGCCAGCTGAAGCAGTCAGATATGGCTGTCGTAAGAGGATGGATATATGCCAGAGGAGTTGGCTCTAGCTTCTCAAATATCTCCCGTAACTGCGCCATCTCTTCTGCCATTTTCTCAATGGTAGAGAGGCCTGGATTTTGCATTCTGAATAAATAATGCCGTAGATTCCACGTACTCCATTTTTTGCATTGACAATAAGCCCACCCTCCATTCATGCCATGTCATTGAAAATTTCATTGGTTTGAATGTCCACCAACTCCATTTTTATTTTTTTTTACATTAAAAATAAGTCTACTTTCCAGCTTGGAATTAAAAATAATTTCACTTTCCAATCATACTATGTTAATATGTGTTTTTTCCTCACATGTTCAAATTTAAAAGAGCAAAAAAAAAAGATATTTATATCTCCATAAAAATAGGGAATTGAAAGTAAAACATACTCCGTCATAGCCCCAGAAGAGTCACCATGGTGCCCTGCTAAGTGCTTGGGTTTCTCTCCATTTTGATGGGTACCTATGGATGATTCATGCAACTTATCCAATATATACTAAATTAAATACTCCATTTGTTTTAAGTACAAATTCAATAGCAACTTATTGTTTTATTGTATGAATAAAAGATGGGTTCATATAGAAAACCATATCCGACTTGAGATCAACACAATAAACAATAAACACTCGCAAGCCTTGCCTTTTTATTAAATCAAAAGGCTAAAAATACGAGTGGACTAGAAAATACTTAAATTGCTAATCAAGACTTGTACAACTTGGTGCTATCAATTGTAAAAATACCTGAGTGGATTAGAAAATAATTAAATTGCTAATCAAGACTTGTACAACTTGGTGCTATCAATTGTGTTTGAGAGAATATATATATATATATATATATATATATATATATATATATAAAAGAGAATATATATTACCTTGAAAACTTCAAAAAAATATATTTATTCTCGCTTGCCACTTGTTCCGCCATAGTGGGGAAACCGTAACAGGTGGCTCACATAAACATTTGAAAATTATAACAGTTTTTTCACAGTTCAACTTGTCAGTTGCCAAATCATGCACCAGAGCCTATGGTCACCATGGCTGTAGCTATAGATCATAAAACTTAACAAAACTGAAAAGAGTCGAATCCTGAAATGTACACTAAGAGAGAAGCTAGAAATTTGCCAAACCTGGACGTCCATCAGTGCTGTAGGTGACGACGAACTTCTTTCCATGGGTCAGACATCGAGTTTTCTCCGGAACATTTGACAAGGCATCGAATAGGAGGTCCATGCGTCGATCGAGAGTGCGTTGATTTTGAGTTTGATCCTCCAAACTTCTCCGCATATCAAATATTAGTTGCAAGTGGTCATCCGAAAAGCGACGAGGGTTGGGCATAGGATGCTCAATTTTCCCATCCGCTTCCGCAGGAGGAGATTTATCCATATCAAAATCTGCCAGCGGAGTTTCTTCCTCATCCAACCCAGGGCTAGAGTTCTTGGCAATCCATTTTGCCAGCCAATTGGGGGGGATTTCTTCATCCACCAAGCAGCTTCCATGCTCCATAGGCCAAGCTTGGGGTCTGGTGATGATACTAGGCTCGAGCGGGGCTTTCAGGGATGCTGTTCAGGAGGAGGAATTGCTTCATCCACCTGGCAACTTCCCATGTCATGCAAATTTTCAGAAGGGGGTGGAGGCAAGTTCTGGGCATGAGGGGAGGGAGGGGGAGTCTCAGTCCAATTCTAGCCTCTTCCAGGGGAGCAGGTCAGAGGGAGGGGCAACAAAGGGTCAGGGCGGCTACGCCTCATGACATAACTGTAATATAGTGCCCCCCTTTTGGGTTTTCCATGCTCTCTGGGCATGGTTGAAGGATAACAACGAATATGAGGCAACAAAGGTGAATTCCAAGCAGGTGGAGTCGCGCTGGTGAAAGGAGACTGAGAGAGGTGATCAACAGTGGTAGGGAGGTGACAAAGGGAGGTCCACCGCAGGAATGCACATGAGACTGAGAGAACCAGAGAGCTAACTGAACTTGGTATTTATGACTGAATGCTGAAGAGCTCTTACCTTCATATCGACCAAATGAATGCTGGAGGGGGACGCCATGAAAGCCGAAGTGACATTAGCACGAGGACGAGTACCCGCCGTAGAGCTCCAGAGCTAGTTCACATGCATAGCCATTAAGTTCCCCGAGGTAGAGAAAAACACTACCATAAGTGCAGTGGTAAGGCCCGTCATTTAAATGGTGCAGTGATGAGGGCAACGACTAGGGGTAATAACTCCCCAGGCTGCCTGTGCGCCACCTTTCTCTATGTTGCTAGATGTCACCCCATTTGGGGATATATATTAATATTATTTCTCAAACACAATTGTTAGTATATATATATATATACACACACACAATTATGTTTGAGAAATAATAAGCTGGATCCTAAGAAGTTATGGAGCCAAATTTAAAGCCGTAATACTAAAGAAAAATAATAGGATTCCCTTAAGGGACTGTAATTCCTACCTTAAAAGTCTTTACGAGTTCCCTAATGCCATGGACACCATTCCTATTTTCCCTACAAAGGATGAAGTTTTTTCTTTAGATGACATAGAGTTCGGGGTTAAGTGGCTTGCAAATGGGAAAGCTAAGGACATTGAAGGCTACCAAGCTAAAAATTTTAAAATCAAAGGACCTATCCTTACCCCTCACATACACAAGCTCTTTAATTTATCAGTCAAGCAGGGCTTCCCTAAACCCTAGACACAAAGTCTCATAGTTCCTATTTTAAAAGATGGGGATAGAAACATTCCCTCTAATTATAGGACCATTATGATTAGCCTGATTTTAGCCAAATGTTATGGAATTATTTTGGAAAAGAAGATTAGCTTTTGGCTAGAAAGTCACGGTAAAAGAGAAAAAGGATAGGCTGGGTTTAGAATATATCATTCATCTGTGGACCATCTTGTTACCTTTAGGATCATTGCAGAGGAGTTCCGCAATACTAAAACCAATCTTTTTTGTTGTTTTGTTGACTTTAGAAAAGATTTTGACATGGTTCCTAGGAGAAACCTTTGGAATAGGTTGGAAGAGATAAAAGTGCCTCTCGAGTTGAGGGCTACTACAATAAGGATGTATGAGAATGTTATTGCTAAGTTTAAAAACATTGAGGGCTGGTCAAAAGAGATTAACTATAGTATTGGAGTCAAAGAAGGTTGTCTCTTGTCCCCTACCCTTTTTGGCATATACATTGACAAGTTAGAAGATTTCTTGGAAAAACCAGGTTGTGTTGGCCCTACTCTCACTGGTATAGTAATCAATCTTCTTCTTTATGCCGATGATATCGTTCTTATGGAAATGAGTCCCCATGATCTTGAAAACCAACTAAGAATCCTCAATGATTTTTGCTCCAATATGGGTATGACTATTAATACTGATAAGACTAAGGTCATGGTTATTAAATCCAATAAGATCACTTATGATACCTTTGTATATGACAACAACAACTTGGAGGAAGTGAATTCATACAAATATCTTGGAATTGATATTCACCACAAGCTTAATTGGAATTATAGCATTGCGAAAATGATTATTGGGGGATAGAAAGCTTATTATGGGCTTGAAAACAATTGTAAATCATCTGATCTTTGGAGTTGGGATAAGAAGAAACTCCTCTTTGAGACTCTTGTTACACCTGTTATTCTTTATGGATGTGAAGTCTGGGGCTGTAGTATCTCTCGTGAATCCTGGATAAATATAAAGAAAATAAAAAAGAATTTTATAACCTATAATCTCAAAATCAAAGGAAATACACCCTATCCCATCCTCCTCTTAGAAACAAGCCTCTCCCCCATTGAGAGCACGACTATGACTAGATACCTAATGTGTAAGAACAAGTTAAACACCATGGAAGACAAGCTAATGTGTAAGAACAAGTTAAACACCATGGAAGACAAGGGGATTCCTAAAATAGCTTCAAATTCGAAGGTAACCACCATCACTCAAGTGAGGATGGAATAAAGATGCTTGTTCTTGGCTAAACTATTAGGGTAATCATGGAAGACACCATTTTAATAAAGATACTATTAAAAAAAAAAAAAAAAAAAAAAAAAAAAAAAAAAAAATGTGGTGTGATAAAGAGTTAGAGGAAAAAGAAAATTAAGGTATTATAAGGATGTAATCAACCCTAATCTAGAAGATCAAAATTATCTCTTTGTTTTGACATGTAAAGAAAAATAAGCATTGCTAAAATAAGAACAAATTCTCATGAGCTCCATAGTGAAATCAAGGCTATCAATTCCTAAAATGCCATGGATGAAAGAGTGTGTCACCTTGTGACACTAAGAAGATTGAAAATAAAAAACACCCTATCTTAGATTGTCCAACCCATACAATATTATTAGATCCTTAGCCTCTCAACATACTTTGTCAGTACAAGCATCTAACCTTCCTAACCCTTAACTCAACAAAACTATGGTGATCTTGGAAACTTCTCTTAATGTAATCACTTACACTCTTAAGGGCAGATAGACCAATTCGATCCCTAAAGAATCACAAGTAATCACTTACCCCTCTTAAGGTCCAATAGACCACCTATTCAATGGACGCTAATCATCATCATCATCACACATTAGTTTATATATATATATATTTTTTGATTAGAGTGTTGATACATTATATAGCATTGTTTTGGATATATATTATTTAAAAGTTGTTTTTAATTAATATATATATCCAAAACACAACAATACTTTATGTGTATATATCCAACACTCTAATAAAAGTGTGTGTGTGTGTGTGTGTATATATATATATATATATAATTGATATGTAATAAATATAAATTAAAAAAATGAACCTATATATAATATGGTGTTTTATTGTCCCCGCGGTGTAGAGCACTAGATGAGGGAGTGTCTTGTTAAGGCACTCTGTAAGTGAAGTCACTAGTTCGAAACTTCTGGGGACACCTCAAATCCATCCATGTTAAGGGCTGATGCGGTCTAGGCCGAGTGCGATCCCTGTGTGATTTTAATGGCTTAGATGCCCCTGGGTCATGACATCTCAGCCACATACCAATCTCGCAAGTCAGGGATATTTAGCTAACAAAAAAATATGGTGTTTTATTATAATAGATAATTGTTGTGTGTTGGATACATATACATAAATTATTATTGTCAATTGGGTTTAGCTTGGGTGGTTGGGAGGAATGATTTTTATCCTCCCTACCCAAGCTCAATTTCAGTAAGTGACATGTTGAGATGATAACGAGTATATTATTGTCATGGCTTTGAGTTGTGCATTGAGGATTTTATCGAACCCCTATTATTGTCATGACTTTCACATGTGTTGAAGGGGTATATTTTAATTTAATATACCTATAGATAACTTATCTACTTTGTTCCCTATGCAATCCCTTTTGACTATAGGTATGCATATCATCATACAAAATGTACCTATTAATAGCCTAATACTATTGTGAAAATGCATGAGTTACTCGTATGGACATCACATGTAAATATTACATCTACACTACTACATAAACATAGTGCACTCTTTATTCCTACATGAGTTTGTTACACTTCATCATGAATGACTATGCACATACACTAAAAAGGTGGGGCACTGTATACATTTCTCCTTTAGGGAACTTCATCCTAAAATTAACTTTAATTAAAAAGTGTATAGCAAATAATGTTACTTACATTTTAGTTCTGTCCCTGAGCTTCCACACTCTTTTGAATCACACCATTCACAACCAATGGGATATCACCCCTAGCCCCCCATGAATGGTCCCATTCACCAAATTCCATCTATTGTAATATATTTGATCACCTTGTATTGGTATGACTACGACATGCATTGAAGGTTGACCATCACAACTATAAGGGAATGTGAGTCTAAATCTAGGCATGTCCTTGAAATTCAACATCTAGCTCTTTTTCCTTCCCGACCTAGCTAGTCCTCCTAGCCCCATGCCTCATCTAGATGGTATTGTTGATCCCTTAGGCATTTAGTCTAGTACACTGAGTCATGTACTCCAAGCAACTTGAAATGTTGGCCCAAACCGCCTCCACAAATACAACTTGGCACTCAACCATAGGCATCGAAAGTCAAACATCATAACTCTACCAACATGTATAACTATAGCCATCTTCCTATACTTTCGACATCATGCGCTCTATCTCCCTCACCCTTAACTAAGCTTTATGGCTCAAAGGCCTCATATGGATGGTACTATGCCCCCCTTGGCATATGGTAAGTTATGCTAACCTACATACCCCATACATCTTGTGGGGTAAAACATGGTAAAACAATTGCTAGCATAGGTTTATTGATTGATTTTCCCGCTAACCCATAAGGTGTTACTTGTAGAGATTTATCCTTCGTGGGTATGGGCTCCCAGAAGATCATTGAATGAATTGACCCTCTAAGTCCATGGGTGATTTTCCTATCAAGCTCCCACTCCTAACATAAAATCAAAGCATCAATCATCATATCATCATTAATAATAGAAACTACATGCTAACTACAACATGCCTTCATAAAACATCACACCAACATAAGTAGAATGGAACCACATACTAATAATGACATGTATTCCTATGAATCACAAGACTACATAACATCATGAATACTCCTATCATGATAATGAAATAAACACATAACACATACATAAATAGAATAAACATAATGATTAGTCCTATCATTATTAATCAACTCAACACATAGCATATGCAAAGACATAATAACTAGTAATGCATGAATATATAAGTAACGAGTAGGATTCCCCTATGGTGGACCTCCTCCATCACTAAAACAAAGCGATTTCTTACTAAGGTGATAGTGGTAGGATATCATGTGTTACACAAGATTTGGTGATCTTATGTTGGGATTTTCACAACTACAAATCCTTTGATAACAAGTACTTCATGAAATACCATCATGAGTAACAAATAATTGCATGCTCATGTTTTGCATGATGTCATAGGTAATATAATCTTCCTATTTATGATTGTCTACCAAGTGTTGACTAGAGTATAATTGTTGTCAATCATATACCCTTATGTTCCTACAAATTAGAGTCCTCCCAAGTGCAACAATGGATCTAACATGTGCCATCAATCATGATATATGCCTCATGTGGACCTCTTTACATTTTATTAATGACTTTCCCAAAAATCATGAATTTCTCTCAACATGATGACATTACCTAGGAAATATATATGTACCAATTTTGATACCATATACTACCTCCGTAGATCGTTAATTTTCTTAACCCACCCTGTGATCTTATACATATGTTACCTAACTTCACTTAAGAAGCTACATGATGCAGATTCATTTCTATATACACAAAACTTGAGGCTCATAATCATTGTATTGTCTTAATAACTAAGAATCCCATTTTATGTACTTGACCTTAAATCATATGATTTATCCAAGGTTTGTTACCATCCCAATGGTATGGTTACAGGGCCAAGTGATGTTGTCTAGCTACCACCCGTCTTATGTTTATAATTTCTCACTTTAGAAGAAGGATACTCCATGGGGTAAGTATAGTCAACACATCAATCATAGGATATATTTTTTCATATATATTTTCCACATCATTGATCCGAATTATTTTCAGCACAAAATGAGAGCGGAGATATAATAAAGAAATGCACAAAGATATCGTGGATATCCAATAATATAACATAAATGTATCAGAGATGCAACCATAAACACAAAGATACAGTAATACACGATTTCTATTAATGAAATAAATGTACATAGACTGTAAAAATACAGAGTGAAAGACTCGCTAAAATGGTGGCAACTTATCTCTGAGAAGAGATGTGACAACTACTCTCATTCGCAAGAAGATGATTGTTACAATGAGGCTCTAAGGTCCTTTTTAACATAAGGAAAATCCAAAACCCTAACCTCGAAAGTTGAAAAGCCAAAAGGTTTGCGGGCCTTGATGGAGGTAGTTGATACGCCAACTTCCCAGGGGTGTAACTTTTGCATACGATCTCCGTTTGGGGCGCTCGATACCTCGTTAGAAAGATCTATCTGAGGAATACAATTTTTGTGTGAGAAACATCGAAGGAACTTATATGTTTCTCCCCGTTTTCCCAAAAAACGTCGTTTAGGGCCTCAAAACGGCTTCGGAAGTTCAGGACCCGAAAAACTGCTAAAAATAGTAAATTACCAAAATTGCTAGAAAACTGTTTTGAGCCAATTGGAAAAGGTGGGTGACCATCGATAACCACCTAGATCAATCCTCCCTCCTTAGGAAGCAATGGTCTCCATTGCGTTGAGTGCCCGGGGGAGAGGAAAAAACATTTGTTGAATCTGAATCTTGGTGAGCTGCTTGCCTTGCTGGAGATGTTGTGCTGCTCAGTTTATGGAGTTTGTCACGAACTTGTTGAGGCCGAGGTTGTTCAACAAGTCGAGCTACATGAGAGGACGGTGTGCATAAGGAATCTTTGTGCTTTGTTGCAACCTTGTCGACCTTCTTCTATTGGATAGAAGGTGCTTGGGGTGAGGCTGTAGTGGTTGCAGTGTTCTTATGTTCTCCTTTTGAATAGATTGTGAAGAAGCTAAATTTTGCAGCATGAGATACTACCTTACGGAACTGTTTAGGTGGAACAATAGTCAGAACTACCTCTGATATTCTGTAGAGATGACCCCCCAAAGAAACAATGACACTGCAGGGTCAAGACTCATAAACATCATGGCATCTCCACATATATGGCTGGCCCAAGAGAACATCACAGACATCCAGTGGGGAAACATCACATAATACCTCATCCTTGAAGGGATGGATGTCATATGACAATCAACACTGTTGGTTGACACAAAGATCTCGTCCCGGGCGAAGCCACCTGATGTTGTATGGCTATGGGTGTGGTGTTGTCGACAATCCCAACTGTTTGACAACCTCTGTTGAGATGAGGTTCTTATGGCTTCCGCTATCAACTATAAAATGCAGCGGGGTCCCCTTCACCCACATCTGTGAATGAAAAAGGTGCTCCCCCTCTTCAGGATCTATTGGTTCTTTTGGTTGAATTGCTGTGGTCGTGACAATAGCAGTGGGGTCTGCGTCGATGATCTGTTTTTTACCAATATTTTCAGAATCAGATTCCGAATCATGGTTCGACTCCTTGTCTTTGATATCGACCACCAATGACTATTTTGAGAGACATTCATTGGTGTTATGCCAGAGGCTTTTGTGGAAATCACACCATTTTTTGGTGTCTTTATTCGTCTTTCTGTGACCCTTTTGTGACCCTTCTCATTAGTGGCTAAATAGTGCTGTACGTTCTATGTGCCACTGCAAAGGGCCTAAGAAAAATATCTTAAGTTACAACTGCTGTAGCCACCCAGTGCAGGTACCCTTTTAGGTCCCCTTTTTGAATAATACATCACAAAACTTAGGCCTATTTCAGGGCACTACCCTTCATCAGTGTCCAGACAATGCTGTATGTTTTGCGTGTCACTACAAAGGGCCTAAGAAAAACATCTTGAGTTATGGCTATTGTAGCCACCCAATGCAGGTACCCTTTTGGGTCCTCTTTTTGAATAATAAATTGCAGAAATCACGCCTGTCTTGGGCGCTACCCCTCATCAATGGACATACAATGCTGTACATTCTATGTGTCACTGTAAAGGGCCTAAGAAAAACATCTTAAGTTATGACTTTTGTAGCCACCCAATCCAGGTACTCTTTCGGGTCCCCTTTTTGAATAATACATCGCAGAACTCACGCCTATTTTAGGGTGCTACCCCTCATGAGTGGCCAGACAATGCTATACATTTTGTGTGTCACTGCAAAGGGCCTAAGAAAAACATCTTAAGTTACGACTGATGTAGCCACCCAGTGATGGTACCCTTTCAAGTCTCCTTTTTGAATAATACATTGCAGAACTCAGAATGCCCCTTGCTTACATATTAAGATACGGGGACTAAGAAAATGCTATATCTTAGGCCCCGTATCTTAAGATGTAATCAAGGGGAATTTTGAGTTCTGCGATGTATTATTCAAAAAGGGGACCCGAAAGGGTACCTGCACTGGGTGGTTACAACAATTGTAACTTAAGATGTTTTTATTAGGCCCTTTTCAGTGACACACAAAACCTACAACATTTTCTTTCCACTGATGAGGTCTAGCGCCGCTAAACATAAAATAATTGTGAATATTATCAATTTAATCATATTAATGTAAAAAATAGGTGAATTTTAAACCAATTCACGATTTTGTTTTCCTAAAAATGGTAAAAAAGTAGTCGATTGCTGAAATTTCCCCCCTAAAAAATACCCTGGTAACCACCTTGCTTATCTGTTGGCGCAAAATTGAGACTGAGGTTCTCGAAGGTTACCAACAAAAGATACCGCTGTAGTCTAGGAGCGCTGGCATATTCAACCTTCGACAAGGGAAGAAGATCTCACCCGAAACGTAGCCGAGACACATGTGGTGAAGTGAGTCAAGGAGAACACATCATCTGATTTGACATTACCACATTCATGTTCATACATCAATATGCAAAGACATTCATAGATAGTGACTAAACTCTAAATACACGTGATCGAAGTAATTTCGCAGCATAGAAACCATAGATTCATACAAAGGATAACAAAATTTTAGGGCCCAAACAATCCATTATATTATCAATGTATCAAAATTTTCATACAGTGAGTACATCTCTCATACAATAACTTATGCAATGAAATCTATTCCCAAATACCCATTACAAAATCTACCCTACTACGCAAGCATAATAACATCCACAAAACCCATTACAATAATACCATGATAGTAATAAATTGATCCCTGCCCGAATAATAAGAAACCCAGAGTATCTCTCCTGTGCGCTCATTCATCAACTATGGAACTCTTTCCTTTGAACCAATTATCCAACCAACCCCGTACCTCGTAGCATTGCTTTCCTCTTTATATCTTTCTCCTGGTTGCTTCTTGGAATTCTTGTTCCGCTATTTTTTTGGCCTTTTTTCCGCCGACATCCAGTGCTTTTGCTGCTTTTCTAATTGCTTGTCCAATTGGTGCATGGTTATTTTTTCTATCCCTGTTGCTGTTACCTTTCAATTAATTTTCCACTCTTCCATTTGATTTCTGCTACTGTCCCTTTTCCAATTGGTCATGCAACGCTTTCCTCAAAACTTTGGCATTTCCCAAAAATAGACATTTCTAAAAACTGGAGGGCCCAACAGGCCCCGACCACAACCGTTGACTCGTCTCGAGTCAACCTTCCACTCTCTCCCCATGGTATTATGGAAATGGAGGGCCCAACTCCAGTACAATTTTGAGGGCCCGCTGGCAGAAGATATCATAGTGCTCCACATGATCCTGTCGTTTTCTTACTAAAATTGAGGCTCCCGCAACAAACTCCTATGCTACTGTCACATTAGGCTCCTCAGGCTTTGTAGCTAGTAGTGTAGTCCATTCAATGTCTACAACTAAATCGATTCGTTGCATCTGGACATACTCATCTTGCACCTATGGGAAAAATTCTCTAATCTCTTTCTTGGTTGCCAGAGTAGTCTCATCGAGAGAATCCAATATTTCATCCACAAATTGGATCTCTACAATTTTTTTTCCTATTCAACTGGGTTAGTGATGGCTTGGGAATCTACTTTCACCTGGTTGATTTGTGCACACAACTCTTTTATTGTCTTAATTCATCATTCCAACAAGCCAACCCAATCATTGAACATGCCAAAGAGTTGGATGCATTCATCTGCATGGGCATTAAGAGAGGACCATATGTGATTTCCCTCTGTGACTTCTTGGGTGACCTTCTACATCATCTCCTAGGGTTGCTCCTTTTCCTTCAACTTGATTGTAGCAATATCTTGTTGAAGGATGTGATTCCTCACAACCAATTGTGACCAGACATCAACAACGAGCTCAAGTTGTTTCGAAGGTGCAACTGGGGTGATGTCCTCAAGGAGCTCGGGAGAAACTTGTCTGAAGGTGGGCCAGACTTAGAGAAACTTGTCAAAAATGACTGCAATATTGGACTTGACCCTTGTTCCCAACCCATGCTCATGATCCCTGGCTGAAGTGGCCACAACTATGTCTTGGAACAACTGTTGCGTCTGTTGGGTAAGATATTCATTTGTCTGTTTTGCAGTGAGAAGTCTTTGTTCAAGATGATCTATGGATTCTCACACAAGTGTCATGAGATGCGGTGTATACCACGTCGCAAGCTCACCACTGGTGAGAGGTGCATTTACAAGAAATTGTGATTCTAGCGACTGTCCACTGGCAACAGATCGTTCAGACACACTGGGGTACTAGTGCCATCGAGGCTAGACAAAGTGACTCATAAGCTATGTGTAATCTTGTCTTGAACCTCTTGAGGGAACGCCCCAATCACATCTGTGTGCTCCAAGCACAATTACAATATGGCACAACATAATTGTGGATCCTGTAGTAGTGGCACGATATGTTATTTCACCGAGATCATACTATGAACAGAGTGAGTGTCCTCCTGGGTGTCCATCATGTCAATGTGAGGATTTGGATGCATCTTCTCCTACATCTCAGGTACCTTATCTGGTTTAGGATTGGGGTTTTTATTAGGTGGGGTGTCAAGTGGAACATGGACCTGCGAACTGTTGGGGAAGGTGGATGGAATGGGGACTATGGTTCTTGCAGTCGTCATGAAAGGGGAAGTAGATACAGGTTTAGTAGTGTCAATATGAGTGTGGTGATGGGACGATGGAGTGGAGGATGGGGCATTTGTGACCAAAATAGGAAGTTGACGGGTGAGCTCCTCTATGATGGAAGTGGGATGGGTCGTTGATAATAGTGATGATGGGAATTAAAGAGGTAATGGGGGTGGTGGTGCGATTTGGTGGAAGAAGAGAAGAAATGGGAGTAGCATCAGTGAAAATGGTGTCATTGGTGGAGGTGGATGAAGAACCAGAGCGTAGTTTCTTATGAGGAAAAGAAGTAGCAAAGAATTCACAGAGCTACTTACCAGAAACAATGGCATCATCTGGAATTGAGGGGAATGAGAGTGGAATTGACTTGGGTAGTGTCTCCTCTTCTCCTTCTTCCTCTAGTTCATCGTCTGACTCTGGGGGCATCCAATGTCTCTTTGATGAGGTCGTTCTTGGGCCTACACCCTTGGTTTGTACTAGAGTCGACCGTTGTGATATCACGAGCATCGTATATGAGACACTCAATCTATTCTGTTCTTTAGTGACCCCATGACATGCAATGACCTCCTTGTCTAGAATTGCCTCATCTAGATAAAAATGAAAAGGAGTAGTACAAAATATTTATGGAGCCGCACCTAAATGCTTCACAAAATTAAAGTCTCAGTTCATGCCGAATCAGATGTATGGGTGTGTCGTTTGAGCAACTCTTGTGGGATCCTTGGGCATTGTGTAGCTGTAACGAGGTCATTGTTCCACTACAAAAAGGAAACATTGTGGGCTGTCATATTGGCGTTAGCAGTGTGAATGTGCTAGGGGTCGAAGAGCTTGGCGATATGACTGTTTGGACTATGGGAAAGGTGTCGACCCTAAGGTGGTTTTCACTTCCACATTGCAAATGTGACCAACAAGTATCCATATATGAAATACGTGGCCTGGTTAGGGACACCGACATAGGCCTGCAACATTTCCGTGAGAAGGTAATCACACCAATTCATTGTTGCACCATTTTTACTGAACTCATCCATTGTTATGGTGTCGAGTGTGCACTCAACACATGTGGAGTTATTCATGACCTTCCCAACAATTAAATAGTAGGCACAAAGAAGATTCTCATTGTTGATGGGCCCAATGTGTGCTCCACAACCTCCTTGCTTGGTTCCATACTTGTTGTAGAGGCTAATCTCACCTTTTTTGTGGCCATGCTTCCCCGATCCATAGAATCCTTGCGTGACATATTGACCCTCCATGGACAACCCATTGAGATGGTGAATCTCCTCCACGTGGATGGGATATGCCTGGTCCAACCACAAGGTTCCATTGTACACTCGACTAATGAGAAATTTCGTGCACCGGGAAACTTCTCCTGTAGTGCCAAAGACATGTATGTCAAACAAGCTCATCAACGTGGAGTCCTGAAGGGGTAGATATGAAGGATTCCACTCCCACTGAAATTTGTTAGTTGATAAGGCCGAGTAATCCACGCATGTATGGATAGCCATCATAGGGTACTGTGATGCATTTGCGAGGTCAATGTCGAGCAATTAAGTTTGCTCGACTTTTCTGTGGAGATCACCCATAACCTCAACCCGTGGGTCAATAAATTCCTCTATAACAATGAATTTTGGAAGGGTTCCTCGGCTGGAAATGAGAGCCATCCTACAATAACTACGTTGGTAAACAAATAAAACTGGTAGACAAAGGTGCAAGTGTGGGCTCATAGAATGCTCGAGGGGCTCCAAAACTGGGAATGGAAATAACTTGAGTAAAAAATGATAACATTGAGCAGTTGGGAAAATATGAGTTTATAGGAAACATTAGGGAGGTGACATGACTAACAGTCATTAAGAGATACAACGTGGAGGTAATTCAACATTAACATCAGATATGACCATGTTAGAGAAATATTTGCCTCACCCTATGCAATCTCGTAGAGAAGGCCTTATTCCATTTCCCTATGCAGAGTTACTTTCCCTGATTGATGAATCCAGAGACAAAAAACATATTTTTCCACTTGTACACATCTTGAAAGCTATACAACAAGCGTATAAGCTAGCTACTCCACTACAACATGTGTACATCGGGATTTGTGCCAGAAAAACAAAATTAAATGTCAGGTTTCCATGTCACGACATGAGATCTCTGATCCTTGGCCTTCCATATACTGGAAACATTCCGGCTCGACCCTTCAGTTGCATTTTGAAGGCTATAAAGAAGCCAAATCCGAGCTATGGAAAATGAGAGAGAATTCAACTTTGAGAAAAAAGTTACTCTGGAGAAATTATTACTTCATTATTGAGTCTGCATCCCTTTGTCCTCTAAGTCTGAACACAGTGTTCATCCCCCAAGCTCTTCCCTTATTGATGGAGAACATCTTTTTCTCCCTTATATGAGCTTGCCTTTGGTGGAGGATTGAAGTGGTGGAGGCCCAGTTGGAAGGAACTCGGTTTCTTGGTTCCGAACCGTGCTGACACGGAAGTGTGTAATGTTTCACTTCTGCTGATCATTTATTAATAGAAATACTCCTTTCCCATCCAATTGATATCTTGCAAATATATGTGTTATGATCCATGGGCATGTTTGTTTTGTATATTGATGGATTATGCTATCTAATGTGCTAACCTGTTATATCACCACTATATGCTTGCTTTGCTTGTTTGTTGAGAACTTGTTGCAGGTATAAATCTTTGGGTCAAAGTGCTCAACGGTGGACATCATCGAACGTTTGGACGAGGTAGGCCTCTTTCTTACTCCTATAGAACATTGGTCTATATAGAATATGTTGGAATTGAGTTTATTTCGACAGTCATACCTGTCTGTTGTAGTTCACCCTAGCCATAGAGAGATTTTCCTCGTAACAGAAATGGCGACTCCACTGGGGAGAATCTTCTTTCTTAGGGTTTGAAGTACTTTTCTCCTTAGATTGCTCTTGTTTCTATTGTGGTTCTTGTCGTATCATTGCTTGACAACTCCTGTTTTCAACCTTTCTCCCTTGCCTGGCCTTGTTTCAAATCATATACGTGCCTTTTTGCTTGACAATCATGTATACACACATACCGTCTCATTGCAAGCTGCATATATACGCTATGTTTTCTCAAACAATTGCGTACACCTTTTTCCTTGCCTGTTTTCTTGGTCCGGTGTTTGTTGGGTGGGATTTGATGCTTGCTAAGCCTTCTTAGGTCTTTGTAGTGCCTGTTGAGTACCTGTGCGATGACAGGAAACCCTCTTTTGTTTAAATTTTTGGGCAAAGTTTTTCTGTTCATCTTTTCATTTTTGTTGTCCTTGTACATTGGGCTGGTTGCTTTATTGCTTGATATCCTACTTGAGTTATCTGTTTTTTATACACAATAGGTCTATGTATCAAGTTACTTAATTTCAGTCCATGCATTTTCAGTTTTGATATATTGAAAATACAAAAAAATAGGCATTTTGCATTGCTTGAAATTTTTTGTCTTTTCAGTTTTTATCATTAGCTTAGTGCATATAGTGAAAGATTGAATTTTTACTTCTGAATCACAGAGTTGAATTTGAAAATTGCATCTCTTTTAGAAGCATATCATTCATCAAAAGTTTAAGTTAGACTTTGCATTATTTTCATATTTACTTTCTTGCAGAGTCATAACACCATTGGTTTCATCACCATATACATTTTTGAGTAATCACAACCATAAAATCTTATAATTTAAAATTTATTAGTAACGATTTTATTTTCTAGGGTGCACAAACTAGCCTAGGATTAAGTGCCTTGGAATAGGATTTTGTGAGTAAACCTCTCCAAGGTAATTAAATCAACATATGTGTCTGAGAAAGGGAGTTTATAAGTCCATTGTATAATTGGTAAGACCAGGAGGCTCCGCTCACACCAGAGTTAATCATGAGGTTGTGCGAAGTTAGTTGAAGGGATATCCTCCGAATACTCGTCTAGCGTCAGAGATATTTCTGTGGATTTATTCGTATTTGGGGATCTTGCTAGTGCCCATGCCTCTGTGAGAGGCGGTGCTTTCAAGGTTTCGGGCTTTGCTACCTTGCCCATACGGTGATCCGGAGTTATGACTTCTCACCTATGCATCGGTTATACATCAGTTTATTAGTTGCTTGACTTATGTATCTCATAGGTTACTTGTAGGGATTATTCTGCTAGTACCTTGGGTCAGATAGGGGTCGGACAACACACAACCTTTATGGAGGATTACCTCTCTAGGGGGATTTGATCGACTGGTTGTTAATCCCACGAGGGACCCTATCACTGATTTTGCTACCTCCTATCTTTAGCAGGGAGTCTCAAGTCCCTCTTGGATGAGACATACCTTCTTTAGGGAGGGAGACCACTCAGCCACTTTATCCCGTTTGCATGCATATTGGCTGTTTGACTTTTGGTGTGCTCTTTGCTTACTAGTTGGCCTTAAGAGTCTTTACTGAGTCCTCATTATGGATAGTGGAGTCCTTCTAGATCCCTCGTTTGCTGCTACTTACCCCATGCTACCCACTCAGTTCATGGGGATGAATCCTCATGTTTCTTATAATAGTATGCAGAACTTTAGTACTCAGTCCGCACCTTGGGTCCCTAGTCATTCTCCTGTTGATATGAGTTCGCCTTTGCAATCCTCTCCCTAGTCCACTTATATGAATCCTAACATTGGATCTGGGGGCACCATGGCCCTAATGCTTACGTCTTTGTTTTATATGAGCCTTGTCCCTCAACTCGGTTTCACGATGGGAGGTTGGAACTTCCCCTCTTACAGATCCAATCCTAGTTATGCTCTTTCGGGAGACAACACTCAGACGGGTGCTTATCATACATACTACACTTCGTCCATGTATCCTCCGTTCGCCATGTCAGTTCCTTTAAATTTTTTTCCATGACGAGTCCTCATGTATCCCCGAGTGTTTCATATAGGGAGAATCAATTTTACAGTTCAGGCTACCCGCTTCACAGGTCCCCTTCACAAGGGGGCAACATATATCCTCACTCGAATAATCCTTATCATGCTTCAGTCTTTTCACATACTTCGGTGATGATGCCCGTTCATAATTCTATGAATCAATTAAATGGAGGATACTACCTTTCCAGACAGAGACAGGGGTAAACCAATATCCTTCCTGGCCTGCAATTATGTTTCAAAGTCAATTTTTCCTCGGACCTTGGCATAAAATGCCGCAATCCACCACTAGTCTAGTCAATGTCAGTCATATTGGAGCTCCATCACCAACCTCTGCCAGTCATGTTGGAGATGGGTCGAAAAATTCTACAAGTTATGTCAACAAACTGTACCCGACCGTTGCTAGTCATGTTGGGGGCACCACTTTAGTTGCCACAAGTTATATAAATGCCACATCTCTGACCTTTGAGTACCATGTCAGAGATGAATCCCCCACCTTTGCCGGTTATGTTGATAGTATGCTACCGACCATCTTGAACGACACTGGGGGCATTGAGAAGCCCAAACACCTAAGACATATGCCTAAATTCCTTTGCAGGACATGTGAAGGAAGTCATATTACTCATTTATGTCCAGCCACAGCTAGGATACTAGAAGCGTGGGGATCTCCTAAGGGCCCTTCAGAGTCTGAGGCATCTGTGGTTTCCCAACACCTTGTTCCTCTGATTGACACGACAATAACGTCATTGCAATCCTCTCTTGATCACAACCCCGTTCTTGAGGGTGATGTATCCCTTATCCCTGTTACCCTACATCCTCTTAAACCTATAATTGAAGAAGTGGCCGTACACATTGAAATCTCTGGTCAATCCTACTCTCCCTATGGAGAGTGATGCATCCTTCGATCATATCGTCAACATTCCTGATCCTGCACCTTCTGAATGAGAGAGAATCTTTATTTCACCAAGACCTCTGCCTCCTAGTTTTGAAGAGATCACTTTTGATTGGGATAGTCCCATGGGGTATCCAATCCCCCCACCTATGTCTTTTCCATTAAGAGACATTGTCCGATCCATCACATAAACTATATCCTCAGTTAGTGCTTTATCCTCCTCGACTTGGAGAGCTTTGGGTTTCCCCAAGCTTATGTCATCTATTTGTAAGATACTTACATTCCACAGAAGGCCGGTATGGGAGCCTTGGCCTCCCCCCTTACACGCTAATTAGAACAACATCCATCAGTCTTAGTTAAGCTCTTTTTCGACTCGTTTAAAAAATGAAAATATTACCGAGTGATTTGTCCCTTTCACACTCGTTAAATTGGATTTGAAAGATCGTGAGTCTTAGTTAAGCTTTTTTTCGACTCGTTACCAAAAATAGAAAAGATCGCTGAGTGAACTAGTCATTTTCACACTCGTAAATTGGATTTGAAAAGACGTCTACTTGGCATAAGTTTACCCCTTTTTCACACCAAGTAGAATAAAAGACATAAAAAAGGACATTAAAAAGGACATTTTTTGGCGTTAAGTTGTGATTGCATCTCATTCCCCTGCTTGTAGTATTGAGCCTATAGTCGGTTCTAGCTTTGCGTTATAAATCGTCTGCCTTAGTAGTTTTTCATCCTCAACCAAGTAGAGCCTTGTTTATATCCTTCACAATTTGACACCCTATACCTAGGAGGGAACATTCCCTGAGTGTCCATCTCCTGCATGCACTTCCCTGCATTGAGCATAGGTATGTTCCATTGCTGGAACTAGTTTTGCTTACTTGTGACACTCGTTTCCTCCTCTATATCATAACATTTGTTTGTTATGAAAAAACAAAAAAAGACGGGCGAGAAGGGAGAAATATATTATATTTGGCAGCAGTCGTGTCGCCTTTGAACAGAGCACAAATTTATTGAGTCCATTTGTCACCATAATTTTGGGTTTAGCATGGCCTTAGGAAGCTGATCTTGTTACACAGTCTTGTCTACCGTCTGATTACTCTTCTAGTCCCTATAGAGAACATTATAGATGCCTCTTGCATCTCATGGTTACGTCATTGATTCTATGCTACCGGAGTCTACCATATGCCTCATGCTCTTGTTCAAAGGAAGTCTATCAACCTGTGTCAGACACTCCTCAGAACTCTTGACTTTGCATGTCGGTCATGCCCTTAGTTTGTCTCAGAATCACATGATACTTTAGTCCTATCATGCACCCTGGCCCTACTTTCATCATTTGTAGGTCACCTTGAACCCAACAATCAACATTTCATCATTGGTCGTTGACTGGGTGGTTTCCATTGTGTTCGACGACAAGACATCTATTCACACATTGGGATTTTTGTAGTGTCTTGGATTCCGTTAGCCTTATTGGTGGTTTCCTCGCCTTTGTCAATAGTTTTCATAATTGACTACTATTTAGAGGGTCTTTTTCGTGTACCGCTTGCACTTGGCACATGCGAAAGACGCATCGGGTTGTTGGTTCATGAACTTGTTCTTTGTCCAATTTCCACCAAATCATGAAGCTCCTTCTTTGTACCTTGTGTTGACTGATGAGAGATGCCTTAATTCTCTCCTTTCAACGGGTCTCTTTCCATCGACATTAGCCCATTTATTCTAGAAATGAGGACTAGAGTCTTATGAGTATCTTGAGGCTTGCAGTCATTAGTGGTAGGCTCTCTTGCCATCGACAGTTGGGAATACATTAATGTCTCCTGATCAATGGATTCTTCAGGTGTTCGACACCGACTCCTCTATTCACCCTTGTCAGAATGTACTCGGTGCCTTGATACCTACTTTCATTATCGGTAGGTTATCTCACGTTTGTTAACAATATACATCAATGACCGGTAATCAAACAATGTCTCATTGTGTTCGACCTCAACTCCTTTATTCACATGATGTAGACTTGCACCTTTGGTGGATTGTGTAGAAGACTTGAAGACATCACTATGTGGCCGCAACTTTCCTAAGCTGTTGCTTCCTTTTCATTGGACCAATACCTATATGACTTTAGTGATCGTGGGAGATCATATTGTACTCCATGGTATACAAATATCTTCAGATTGATTTTGAGACTGGTTTTACTGGGCCTTGTTCGTGAATATGACAACTATCGACATGTAACCGCATTTGTATTTGCCTATTCATGGCCACGAACACTTCTTTGGTATATTTTTTCACATGGATCTGTAGTGTATTCTTGGCAGCCATGTATGCAAAGTCAGTGTATAATGTAATGAGCAATTGAGTTCATCCAACTGGTCCTCTACCACTCCACTTCTAGGTTATTTATAATGTATTTCGACCATCGCAGATACTCCTCTGACCTCACACATTAGGGGGCATTTGTTAGAGAAATATTTTCCTCACCCTATGAAATCTCGCAAAGAAGGACTTATTCCATTTCTCTATGCAGACTTACTTTCCATGATTGATGAATCCAGAGACAAAAATACATATTTTTCCACTTGTACACATCTTGAAATCTATACAACAAGCGTATACGCTGGCTACTCCACTACATCTTGCATACATCAGGATTTGTGCTAGAAAAACAAAATTAAATGTCGGGTTTCCATGTCACGACAAGAGATCTCTGATCCTTGGCCTTCCATATATTGGAAACGTTCTGACTTGGCCCTTCAGCTGCATTTTGAAGAATATAAAGAAGCCAATTCCGAGCTATGGAAAAGGAGAGAGAATTCAACTTTGAGAGAAAAGTTACTCTAGAGAAATTATTACTTCATTATTGAGTCTGCATCCCTTTCTCCTTTAAGTCTGAACATAGTGTTCAACCCCCAATCTCTTCCCTTATTGATGGAGAACCTCTTTGTCTCCCTTATATGAGTTTGCCTTTGGTGGAGGCCCAATTGGAAGGAACTTGGTTTCTTGGTTCTGAACCGTGCCGACATGAAAGTCTGTAATGTTTCACTTCTGCTGATCATTTATTAATAGGAATACTCCTTTCCCGTCCAATTGCTATCTTGCAAATATATGTGTTATTATCCATGGGCATGTTTGTTTTGTATATTGATGGATTATGCTATCTAATGTGCTAACCTGTTATATCATCACTATATGCTTGCTTTGCTTGTTTGTTGAGAACTTGTTGCAGGTATAAAGCTTTGGGTCAAAGTGCTTAACGATGAACATCATCAAACGTTTGGATGAAGTAGGCCTCTTTCTTACTTCTGTTTGTTGTGGTTCACCTTAGCCATAGAGATATTTTCCTCGTAAAAAACCATTGAATGTGGAAAAATCTAAGAGGTGATTTTGGAAATAAAGAGAATAAGTGATATCCTGGTATTGGGACATCGAGGTGAATGCAAAAGTAATTATCATACCAACAATTAATCAGAAAGGTACTGACAATTGTTGGGATTTGAATAACTTGGACCAGTGATGATGAGATGACAACCAAAATGGTACCAACAACATTTAACTAACAAGGTGACAACGATGTGGGACGAATCATGAATTTGACAACTACTAAATACCATAAATATTTGACACAGACCTCCTTGACCACAAAGGTGTGATATGGGCTGGACGAACTGATACTGATAGCTTAGAGACATGGATGAATGATAGTACAACATGTCACTATTTTATTTATAGGAATGAAAATAACAAAACAAAATGAAAACCTGCCTACTTCGTGCACTCTCCGTGACAGGGGTGATGCAAATATTAAATTAATGAGAAGAAACATAGGGCTTCAAGCATGCCCATTCACCCATCCTGGACAAAGAATTCCATCAAGTTGTGCGAGTTTGATAGCTCCATACTCACAGATTTCCGCAACTATAAAAGGTCATAGCCAATGCATTTGTAACTTTCCCATATGCTTTTGGTACTTGTTGTCATATAACAAAACTTGATCACCCTGTGCAAACATCTTGGTCTTAATGTGCCTGTCATTCCAAGATTTCTGTCGATCCTCCTCCACTGTTTGATGAAAATATGCTGAGAATTGAGCTTCATCCAATGCCAACAAATTTGCGACCCATTCCATGACTGATTTGTCATTTTTCATATGAGTGACTTGTGCAATATATAATTTTGGAGTGATGAACTCGACTGGAACAACTACTTGTTTTCCATAAACCAATTGGAAAGGAGTATACTTATGTAGTTTCTTTGTAGTAGTCTAGTAAGCTCATAATACGATAGTAACTCTTTCATCCTAGTCGTCTCTATTTGTACAACATAATTTGGTTAACCCTGTCTCCAAAATATTGTTAAATGCTTTGACTGTACCATTTGCTTGTGGATGATATGGGATACTTTTGTGATTTTGAATTAAGAACTCATGAATGAGAGTGGCTACAGTCTCGCTGATGAAATGGGCACCCTGATCACTGGTCAAAATCTGAGGGCATGCAAATTGAGTGATGATGTTCTCAAAAGAAAACCTGGCCTTTGTATTTATAGATCAATCCTGAACTGGTTCTGCTTCAACCCAATGGGTGAGATAGTCGGTAGTAGTGATGATATACCTTGCTTTCGAGTGTTTGGATGGTGGATTGATCGGTCCTATGAAGTCAATTTCCCATTTTTCAAAGGCTTGTAGATCCAAAATAATATGTAAGGGAAACTCATCTCTGTGCAATGGTTTACCGACCGTCTGACAAACATCACATGCCTTGGCGTAATCCTTGGAATCTTTGAAGACAGTAGCCCACGATAATCTTGCTTGAAGTATATTTCATGCAGTTTCTTTTCCTCCAACGTGTCCTCCTTAAACTCCACTGTGGCATTCCCACAATATATCCAATATTTCATGGTCAAGCACACACCTTATAAGGATTCTATCCAACCCCAAATTGTACAGCTGGCCTGCAATAAGTTGATAG
Organism: Picea sitchensis; assembly: GCA_010110895.2. NCBI lineage: Eukaryota > Viridiplantae > Streptophyta > Pinopsida > Pinales > Pinaceae > Picea > Picea sitchensis. The sequence continues at coordinate 1,092 of SNQJ01S0050351.1, read as the reverse complement.
TCTACTGCACAAACTACTAGGGGTCTCTTTTGAGTTGAAGAATATCCATCAAGTACAATACATGCCAGACAATTGGATTCGGCTCATGGAAAGTTGGTATGGATTGTTGGTTTTCATTGATGTCAACGATTGGAGAGTGATATTGTAGATTGATGTCAACCCTTGTGTTAGCACTTGGTAAATTTCCTAGAGGTTGAAAAGAAGAAATTCACAAAGGTAATCTTAACCAACCGCTTTTAAAGTTGGGATCTAGCCCTTCCAGCTTCGGAGAGGGATCTCTCTATATGATTTAGCTTTGTTTAATTTCAGATATTAGGATAGTTAAAAGAATTATTGGTTTTGTTGTAAAGGGTTTTTAAAGTTGGTTGAGACAAACTACACATCCATTGGGCTATGGGGTCTTTATTTAATCAAATCTGAGAAATAACCAGAAATGCCAAAGAAGATTTTCACAAGGAGAGGTAATACATTCACTGGATATTTTAGTAATTAAAATGATGAATGGAAGAACAGGTGAGGAAAATAACTTCAATTAAAAAGCAGTTAAGAATTTCTTATTTGAAGATATTAGAAGATAAACATTTAAACCTTTAGAATCGGAAACAGGGTATCAGAGATAAATCTTGCAACATAACGCTATTCATAAAGATTAGACACAGAAAACAAAATGAATACAGAGAAAGAAAACATTGAACCTAGAAAATCACATCACCAGTGAACATACGCAAGAATCCTGTGAAATGCCCCTTCTTTATTAATGGTGGATCTCTTCAAAAATGATACAGTTTGACAACAATAGGGTGTGTGAATCAACAACCCTCAATACTTCGGAAACTGAAGTATTTATAATACAAAATACAAATTCTCTTGTCATAACTGATCAGGATGTGCTCATGCTATTTTTAGACTAACAAACTTAACTAATCAAAACTGTTTTGATGACTCAATACAACAGTATGCTGAATTTCAGGGGTAGGTCATTGGCGAGGTGCCTCCGCAACCTCTTCTGACAGGACAAGTGACTGGATGCGACAACTCATCTGCTAATCTAGTAGATCACACAGCTCCTCCCATCTGATATGACCTGGCACT
>SNQJ01S0050350.1:107282-145043 GCA_010110895.2 Picea sitchensis | reverse complement strand
CCATATTTACTTCTTATCAACCATGACAAAAAAATAATGAGTCATATTTACATCAAACACTATTGGGTCCATTACCCAAACCTTTGTGCTATGGGTCTTTCTTCAAGGGTTGACATCAATGACAACCAACCTTAATCAACACAATATCCACTTGAACCACCTCAAGTGCATATTTTATGTCACCATCGGATGCCTCCTTGGGTTCATTGTTTCCCAACACGGCATCACAGTGGACCCCCTCAAGGTCCAAGCTATCATGAAAATTCCCCCACCAAAGAATTTACGCCAACTGTAGAGCTTGCAAGGCAAAGCCAACTTTTTACGTCGCTTTGTCCTAGACTACGCCACCCGTGCACATGGTTTCCTTCGCCTCCTACATCATGGTATCCCATTTTCATGGGAAGAACATGTTCAAACATATATTGATGATTTGAAAGCTTCCCTATCCAATGCCCCTTTGATTAGTCGTCCATACTATGATCGTGATTAAATCCTCTACTTGTCAGCCTCAGTTGTCTCAGTAGTAGGAGTCCTCATCCAATTATGGGATGACAGGTTTGAACATGCCATTTACTACATCAGTAAAAATATTTCAAGGCCACCCTTGAAGTACAATCATGATGAGAAACTCTCCCTCATGAGTCCTCCCCGCAGTCATCCTCGCAGTCCAAAAGCTGCACCATTATATCCTGCTTCGAACTACCAAGGTCGTAGCAGATTCCAACCCCATGTAGTACTTCCTTATTCACTGGAAAATTAATGGAAAAGTTTCCCCATGGATCTTCATCCTCCAGGAACACGACCTAAATTTCTCAACTCCCAAAAGAAAGAAAGTGCTTGTCCTCGCCAAACTCATTAAGGATTTTCCCTTGGACTTCACATCATCCCTCATCAATACGGATTTCCTCGATGAACACCTCTTCTTCATCCCCTCTGATGACCCCTGGTATGACTACCTTCTCATCTACCTTAAAACACATAATTTTGGCTCTCACCTCTCTCTAGACGATCGTCAACACATTCTCCATCAGGCCCCTTGATATCTCCTCATTGAAGACATTCTTTACAGACGCGGGATTGACACCATACTTCGTCGATGTTTGACCATCGACGAAGCTGACAGAGTCTTGAATGATTTCCATAGCGGCACTTTCGGTGGTCACCTCTCCGGTATGTCCATTGACTAAAAAATCATTCAAGCCAGCTACTTTTGGCCCACATTGTTTCATGACTGCATTCACGTTGTCAAGCAATGCGACAAATGCTAACTCTATGCAAACAAATCACGAACACCACCATCTCTTCTACATCCAATCATCATTGTTGGCCCCTTCTGCAAATGGGGCATAGACATCATGACTTTCCATCCTTCGTCTAGTAACGGACACAAGTACATTGTCATGGCAGTAGATTAATTTACCAAATGGTCCAAAGGCATGCCAACTTTCAACAATACTGCTGACACAGCAACAAATGTTTTCTTCAACCATGTCATTACCCGATTCAGAGTCTCACTACAGTTAGTGTCTGATCACATTAAAAAAATTGAGAATGATATCTTCATGGAAATMTCCTCAATGTTAGGCTTCTCCCATGATTTTTCCTCCCCATACTACCCTCATTCTAACGAACAGGTCGACGCTCTCAACAAAGTCCTCAAAACCATGCTGCAATGTACCATCAACAAACATAAGACCAACTAGCATCATATATTTTTTTTCACGTTATGGGCTTATTGCATGATAGTCAAGACTTCCACCAGCCTTACTTCATTCCACCTCGTCCATGGGATCGAATCCACCCTCCCTATCGAGTGTGAAATCCCCACGTTATGCACTGCCATCGAGTTATTACTTGACATTGTTGCAATGGAGCAGTGCTTTCTAACCTTAGAGTCATTGGATGAAGATCGTCTATCTTCATTACAGAAAAATGAGGCAGCTAAAAAATGGTCCAAATCCACCTCCAACCGCCATGTCAACCTTCGCTCATTCAGCAAAGGAGATTTTGTCTTAGCCTACGATATCACCCACGATACCCTCAAATATGGGAAATTCGAGTCACTGTGGCACAGACCTTACATTGTCCAACACTGCCTCACCAAGGGGGCATACATATTGGCCTCTCCAGAAGGATACCCTCCCAAAGAATCCATTAACAGGTTGTACCTAAATAATTTTTACGCCTAAGTGTAGCCATTCTACCTTAGTTTTTTCTTTGTACACATTTGTAGAGTTTATTAATCTTATTTTCCACCACCATTCCACATGTTTGATCTATCATCTTTGTTATTGACAGACGCATCATCCATCAACCTACCACATCGGCTACGCTGATGGTGCCAATCGTTGGACACAAAATCTCGCTTCGGCTGCTTGGACCATCTATACCCCTTCACATGTGTTGCTCCACTATAGTGGCATATATTTGAGGTCGGCCACCAACAACCAAGTTGAATATGTCGTCATAATTGGTCTCCTCACCGAGGCCAGGCACCACCACATTCTCCACCTTAGCATTCTCTTATATCCCCATCTTGTCGTCCTAAATCTCAACAATGTATATCGTGTTCGTGATCCTTTCCTCTTTCGCAAATACCTGCAAGTTAGACTACTATCTCGGAACTTTGATTAAATCACATTTACACATATTCCAAGACAATTTAATAAAATATCATATAAAATGGATAACCTAATGTTAGATTGGCATATATCACATCACAACATCATCACATATACATAAACATCTGTCATAGCATATATAGAATAGACATCATAAATCATCAAAAACATCAACACATCAAGACATCCATGATCCAAAAATATATGTCCATCTATATATATATATATATATATATATATATATAGATATATATATATCATCAAATAATGTCACGTGTGCTTACAAAATACAACATACATCGTTCATAGGCCAGTGAGTCCCCTCACCCCTATAGGTACAAAATGGGTATCCCCTACCCTATACAAAATTGGTACCCCCTACCCTGTACAAACTGGCCTCTCAAGACTATAAAATACACATCCCGGTAATCATGGTGCCCCCAGAGCTCCCCCCTAGGTCCTCTATCAATTGGAGGAGTCCCACCAGCTGGGGACCCTCTAGGTCGAGGGGGTAGTTGACCAGTCATCGTTTCCCTCGCTATAGTCGCCCGACGTATCAGAGTGCACCACTCTGTAGGTACTCCCATGCACTACTCTACGACCTCCTCATCCTATATGTGGGCCCACATTACCTCTGGTACACCCTGCAACACCTGATCGAAGCGACAATGCAAGTCGTTCAGCGTCCCTTCGGTTGTTGCTTGTGGTTCATGTGTCAGTCCAGCACCAGCATCATCTAGTATCCACCTCTATCCTGTCGGTGGCACATGTGTTGGTCTAGCACCAACATCATTTTGTCTCCGCCTCTTCCCCACCCTTAGCTCTGTTGGTGGTGGTCGTACTGATCCTCGATGGGCCGGCTCCCCGACCATCTCTGCCTCTCAGCCTCAGGGCCCCACATATGCAAAACAACGCCAAATCTAGAGTCAACATCCATATATACATATATAATCATATGCTACGCTATCAAAATCATGAAACATAAATACACAAGACATGCCTCTATGATCCCAGTCCTCCCCAGGAGGCAACATCATATCAGGGTCATGCCGGTAATCCATACCAGCATATGGATATTGTAGTATCACCTATGGAATTTGTCACCACACTCATGCCACCATGGCCATGAAGTAAGGACCACCCTCCCCTCCCCCATGACAAGCCATCACATGGGCCCACAGCATCAGACGTGGCTCTCGTGTCCCTATAGGCTCCAGCAAGATCATAGGGCGCAACAAGAGCACCCTCTCTAGAAACCATGCCACCAAGATGGAGCTAAAGGAAAATTCATCGAAGTTGGATGTCCGACACCGATGAATCTGTCCCATCATCCTAGAGTGCAGCATAAGCCCCCAGGAAAAGTGGTCCCATCCAGAATCCTCTCCACAATCCTCAGCTAACCTCTTGTGATCTGTTGAGTCCCAAAGGATCCATAGATCCTCACTACCATGGCGACGAGACACTCTTTCAGGAGCTCATCAATCGCCTCAATCCGAATGATTTAACCAGACAACGGGTTCAGCCCCGAGAAGTGGTGACATGCCAAGTCAACCACTCTCTCATCCCCCTGTAGCTAGGGGTCATTAGGAAGGGTCATCCTATTGAATGAGACCCCCATCAGAAAATAGACATCCTTGACAGTTGATAATTTCAGCTACTACCCCCTGATGATGAAACATTGTAGATCAGTTCTCCACATAGCGATCAGGTACTGGAGAAGGAAATCATGCAACTATATCAATGGGAAGTCAAATAACTTGAGCAACCCACAGGCTGCCAAGTGCCTCCGAACTCCCAATTGTTGTCTCACCTCCTCCCTAAGACGCTCCCATTCTCTCTCTCTCCAATTCACTGGCATCATGCTCTCTGGTCAATGTTGATCACTTGCATCCACAAAATAACACTTGTTCATCCCTCATCATCCATAAACAACATCAAAAAATTCACACTTTCAACTCCCTTAGCCTTGCCTCCAGTGCGAGGCTTTCACCCATATAGGTGCGCACATATGTGAACCTGTTCGTTGCACAGTTGCACACTCATGCGCAGCTATCGAAAAAATAGGCATGCATCCCATGCGCAGTTCTCACCTAGACAGGTGCACACATATGCATCCATGTTCTCTGGAAAGTTGTGCGCTAATGCATAGTTGTCAGAGAAATAGTTGTGCATAGTGTGCAGTTGTCGATTTAACATGCACACATCTCATGCCCACCTGTTTTTCCCTCCCCCGCACCCACATGCATGACTATGTCAAGCACATCTACACACTTTGTGTGAGAGAACAGGTTATATCCATGCATCTACATGTGGGTATTCTTCCTTCTCCCATGCACTGGTGGGCCCCTACCTCATAAATACCCTTGTATGGACATCTGTACACCCCCTAACTCAAGTCTATCAAATTCAAACTATGCAGGAGGATGGGACCACTAACTTGGCTCTTGCAACTACCGGATTAGTGGACTCGAGATCCAGTAATCACTAAATCTCCTCTGAATTCTCTCATCAAAACACTATAGCAGCAGGTACAAATGAGGTGGCATTGTGGGCCCACCAGCCATATATAGTCCCTTTTTCCAAACTTCCACACTCAGTTACAGGAGCCGAGAGACTTTGTTTTCTGATCTATTCTCAGCCATGAGATGTTGGTCCCGCCATCTACACATCCACATTCCCCGGGTCATCATCTGAACTTGGCCCCGGAGCAGCATTTTTCTCACGTCATGTTCAAGTATGCATGCTAATATTCAAAATTATCAGATAAATGTTATATGTTATTTACCATCAAATATTTTTCACGTCGGGTATTTGGTTTTCTTGTGTGTAGGTACCTGGTCATCAAAGAAACACAGCCCCTCTAGGTATATGTTTGACACTAGCATGTAATTATTCCCTCTATAAATCAATTGCATCTCCCAGTCACACCCTCTGAATTTTACCTTTAGGGTCCTTACATCTGGCTCGGTAGTACCATCACCTCTACTTCATTTTGGTACTATCACATAGTATCACTCTCCCCCACATGAGTTGTCCCATTCATATTTCCCCTTGGCCACTTGAAACTCATGCCGATTTCACCCCCTAGGGATGGGAGTCTCTATAGTCTTATGCACTTCCGAGAATGAGCCACATACTTGTTCTCATGATATTGCTAGCTTTCCCAAATGGACTCCCAGGTTATCTCATCTCAATTATATTGACTGCACCTCCGTAGTGTCATCAACCCTCCATTTCACCCACCATCATTTTTCCCATCTTCATATTTCCCTCCATTCATTTACCTCATACAGAAACACACCCATGGGGCCCCCACCCTCCACTGATTCTCTTTTGCAACTTGCACCCTCACAGGCCAAGCCATCTTGCACTGGTGCACCTGTTTCTGTATCTATACAATCACCCCAAATTATTCTTTATTTATTTGGTAATTGTAAAAAGCCTTTGTTTCCATCATTTACTTAGTTTTTTTTCATCACCCCTGATGACCTTCTTTTCCCAGGACAAAGCAACCCGCATCGCCCTTGGTTGGGGCATCCACTCTTTTTCATTCTGACGTCGTTCACGAACCCCGAGTATCCCAATTCCACATACCCGAGTTTTTCCACTTTTTTATCCTCTAGCATAGTTTAACCCCGTATCTAGTCATCCCCTAGACACTAGATACAATTTTATGGTTGCTGCCAATAATCCTTCAAAATTCCCCAACCAAGCGAAGTATTGAGTCTCACCACCTCTTGAATTCATTCATGTTACCTGTCAGTACTTGATCTCATCTTAGTGGATTTCCTGAAGACCTATGTTTCTTGGAGTCGCGTCTCCCTTTATGTTGACATCAGCTTAGTTTCCAGAAGGGCGACAATATCTTGACCCTCATTACCATTATAATGAGTCTCAGACGTCACAAAGAGAATCATCATTTCTCTCCGATTTTGTTGACCCCCATAACATTCGACTTCCACAAACTCTCATGTTACTCTGGGTCTTAATATGTGACTATTGCATTTTTTTCATACCAGCCGAAGACCTATGAATTTGTTAGGCCATCAATGCCTATGAGTCATCGACGCTTCTTACAGGCATCCTTGCCTCATTTTAGAGTATGTTCACCATTTAGGACTATCATCTATTGGTATCAACCACCCCTAAGGGCACTACAATTATCTACATCAACATACATCTTCAGTTACCATCTCACATTTTGGTTACATGACACGAGCATGGGGCATGCCCACCTCATTTGTACACATATTTCATTTTTTTCACCCAAGAGAAAGTTTTGGGTCCCACAGTTTCCCCTCTCCCTCTAGTGGATCGGTATTGCATTTCCTCTCAGCACTCTTCAGTACAATGACACTCTCAGTAAAATAAGCATTGATGTGTTTTGGCTATACGTATACTCCTAACCTCACACATCAAGGGGCATATGTTATCACTGAAATATCATCTGCAACATTACATGAAAATGGTTATAGAAACACAACAATGACAACATCAACTAGTTCACCTGTAGCACTGAAATGCATTTCAAAAGGAAAAAAACTATACAATTGGGAAAAAATTGACATGCGCAAATTCACCAAAGGAAACACTTTCATAGTGCGTGGGCCAACAAAGCCCTCAAAGCGCACAATGTGCCAAATGTGCGGTTGTGTATGAGAAAATCTGCGCACTTCTATGAACGACGCGTTTATGGTTCTTGTCGCCCCCCAACCACTTATGGACCAGCTCCCAACCTGATTTGACCTTCATATTTGAGCTAAATCTGAATGGGGGGTTGTTCAAGGACCAGAGGGTGATCTGAAAGGCCCCTTGTTCACACCAAGAACCAATTACATTTTTCCTTGAAGAAATGTTATAAATAAGAGCCATGGGTTCACTAAGAAACCTAGATCTTCATAATATTGTTATGTTGCCTCAATTCTCCCTTGAGAATCATCTTTTCTCTTTGGAGCCTTCAATAATCATTGCAATATGTCATTCCACTCACCTCTTGAGGGAATAGGAATTGTTGTTTTTCACCATTTTCCATTTTTATTCCATTGTAAGAAGATCTCTCCATTAGGGAACTCAAGAGCCCTCCCAAGCAGGAAGAGGGGACTCGTAAGTCCTCATTTTTCTCTACGGTGTTTTGCCTACTAATCTATTGATCCATATGTAACATTATGTTGGTCATTGATTGATTTTTATGGTTCTAAGTTTCTCATGTTTTCTAACTTTCATTTCTTATTTATTTTAGTTTATTTCTTTGTTTATCCATGTGTTTGGCTTGTTTAACCCACTCACAATTTTTTTTCTTGTCTAACAGGCCCATCTAGACATGAAAGTGTTGTTTTTTTTCTCACCCAAGTGATAAAACCAACACAACACTAGTATACACAAAGTCCCTAGTTTTCACAATTGAGGTGAAAATCTAGAAAACACTCTTAAAGTGAAGGATGCACTGCTAGAGGAAGTGTATTCTGAATACGACACATGAAGAGGAAAATGTAACGTTCTCATCCCTACCATAAATTATTTGGTTGTCTGGTTTGCAACCCATCTCCTTACATGTAAACTTATTCATATCAAATTGTGGAAAACATGATAGCAACAATGACCATGGATACAAAATATTCCAACTCCCCTGCACATTCTCCAAATGTGAGTGGGTCTTATGTGAACAATGCCAAAGCCAAAAAAAGAAAGAGGGTATGCCACACTAAAAACCCTGCTCGGATAAAACCCCAATTGTAGAAGAAGCCACATTGTCCACATCTCAATATAAACCCCACTCTAGGGATAATAAATGTCATCATACAACATCTAATAAGAAAATTGAGGAGGGTTTTCCCACTCAAATATGATAGGCTGCAAAATTGATGAAATATATTTGCATGCAATTATCCAAACAACAATTCTCACACAATGACATGATCAAGAAAATGAATATTTTAGGCCATTATTTTTCTTTTCCCTCTTTCTCGGAATCTCCATATTCATCTAATCCAACCCTCGAGGTTCTGGGAGCCAATCCTCATTGAGTGATCAGTGTCAATCCACTCGTGAGCATCCCATCAATCTCAGCCAGAACTGAGCTAGACTTGTCCCAGGTTCCTACAACATACATCCTGCACTTTATCACTTCCTTGGTCCATGAGCTCAGGGAATGCCAACAATCCCTTCACCAGGAACTCGCCTAGTTACATATTAGCTATGAGAAAGAGCATTCCAGTAATGATGCCACTCAATCCCACTTACAAAGGGAATTTGTTGCATGCTAGGAATTGGAACAAACCTAGAAGACATTATAGGATCTACACATGGTTCAAGTGGTTGCACATGCAAAAAATCATGGAAAATATACATTTGTTATTTGAAACCACACCGATTTGATCACCTCTCTCAATGAGTCCTGCTCCTAGGTATCCTCATCGACACCACCAAAGTCAGATATTACATCTCTACAGAAAATGAAATCAGTTGTTGCACATGTTTTGGCTCTGTAGTCACAGAATCATGAACTTCAATACTGGCTACAACATCTAACCCCAAAAGGAATCACCCTCCACCAGAAAATTTCTCACGCAATCAACATTGTTCAGGAGAATTGATACCATTCCCAAGGATTTTTCACCCTCATCACTTAGAGATTCAAGTTGTGGGATTATTTATAGATCCCTCTAGATCTCACAACTCTCTATGATCATACTCATGTAGTAGAGGTTGAGTTTGTGCAACAAAAATGACATGTGGGTTCACTACCCCCCAAAGAGCGTCTTATTGCAATGCATTTCATTGCCACATGGACAAAAGAGATCACTTTATCTAGGGATGAGCAACAAAATATGTGATATTGAATCACTTCGTTGGCCAACGGGGATATGAACTGGTGTACTTAGCTCCTAAACATATAATTTGTTGTCGCCCCCCTTGTAGAGAAACTCAACACCATAGATTTAACAAATCCTTAGGCCACAACCATCGACAATGAGGAAACTATTCAACTTTCCAATGACCTCCAGACCCAACTTAAAGAACCCTAACTCTTGTATAAGTACTTTTTGAATGAATTCAGAAGTACCATACCATCGACAATGGTGGTCATTCCTTAACGTAGTTGGCTCAAGGACGAGCTAAATAATAGTGGTGGGGGCCTATTGGCACCCAAAGTTTTGGGTTCAGTTTTGTGTGCACTCACAATCAAAGTGGTGCATGCACATTCCAAAGTTTTTTGTGTGCCTAAGGAAATGTGTGAGGGATGGCCTAGATTTCACACTAGATTGAGTTTTTTCAATAGCATTCCAATATTAAAGATGAACAAATACTCACCTGTTCGAGTTTTTTAAGCTGCGTTGGAAATCAAAAATATTGCCAATGGAATCAAGAAAGGAATCATCAATAAATATTCCCGAATGATTGTTGCCAATAGTATACAAAGATGTGGGATAGAAAGAGAACATGTTGGCCAAGAAGTTAAGATTTCCCTTCATGCAAAAATTCTATGTGGAGTGTTGGCAGGCACCAGAAGCACGCGAGGAAGTTGTATCATACAAACAAGTGGAGCAGAGTTGAAAGAGACAATGCTCCCCAACCGAGAAATATATTAAAGGAAAATTTAACATTAGAAATAAAGTTAGATTTTTTGAGTTGTCTTAGCTATCAATATCGATCTCACAATGATCTTGTTGTATTTTTGTAATGCTTGGAATATAGTCCTATGTTTATTCTCTGTCTTAGTTTTGAGCAAAGGCGCAGTGTGCAGCATGTTGTAATTATGAGGTTTTATATAGCAAAGATATGAATTTCTATGGTTGTCATATGTGTTTGTCTTACACAATGTATATCTCTGACATGATGGAATTCTTCCAGTAATAAATATATAAGAGTTTGGATTCATTCTATGTCTATTATGTATGAGTTGAACATGTGTGTGTATTGTTTTAATTCTTTGTCCTAATAGTTTTTTAGAAATGATTTACATGGATTTCAATTATAGTGACTTTTTGTCTGTTTAAGACTTCATCCCTTTCACAAGACCCTATGGTATCTTTGATCCTCTCTACATCTAGGGTGAGACCTTCCTAGGCCTTGGTCGAGTATTTATTTGTCGATGCTTTGGAGTTTTTGTTGGAAAATTTTGGATGAACCCTAGATCTAAAAATATCCAATGTTAATAAGGATAGGACTCACTCAAGCATGGACCAAAACAACCCAACACTCGATCGACTGAAGTATATATTTGGTTGATTCCTCAACTTATTGTTTCTATATGTTGGTCGACCGCCTGAGCCACTGATTCTAGAAGTGTAATGAAACATTAGAACCTGAGGTTCCAACAACACCCCATAAGAACATGGATCTAGATATTTATAAGTTCAAATTACATTAGTAGGAAACCCCCCATAATTGCAGCTTCATGAATCCCAAGTATCGTACAGAGCTTGATAAATTTAGCTTCAAATAATGGCTTCGTAAATATATCAGCTACCTAATCATTTGTTCTATAGTAAACAAGAGAGACAATGTTATCATGAATAAACTATCTCAAATAGTGAGCATGGAGCTCAACATGTTTCTTCTTACTTTGGGTAAGAGGGTTGTCAACAACTTGAATGGCACTTTGATTGTCACAGTAAAGTGTAGTCAAGGTCTATATAGGAAATCCAATTTCACCTAGAAGTTGGTGAATCTATACTACCTCTACACCTACATGAATGACGCCATGATATTATGATTCTATAGTCGACAAGGAGACTACATTCTATTTCTTAAATGATAAAAAAAAATGGTCTAGTGCTGAATAAAAACACAGCCAGAAGTGGACTTCCAAACATCACTTTTGCCTCCACATTTAGAGTCGGTGAAGCTGAACAACAACTCTTAACATTGACAGTACTTGATACCAAGATGAGTGGTACCCTTGAGATAGTGAACAATTAATGTAACTACTTTCCAATGACTTTATTTGTGATCATGCATGAAATGAGAAACCATACTAATAAAAAAGGAAATTACAGGTCAACTATGAGTAAGATAAGTGAGACTGCCAACCAATTTTCAATAGAGTGTCGCATTGACTTGGGGAGTTTGACAAGTGTTTATTATATTAACACCATATTGAAAAGGAGTAGCAAAAGAGTTACAATATTCCATCTTAAAATGTGTCAAAATATCCATTACATATTTATATTGAGAAATGAAAGAACCAGCAGACAATTGTAATACTTGAAGACCTAAACAATAATGTAGAATACAAAGATCTGTCATGTCAAAGGAGTCAACAATTTCTTTCTTCGACCTAAGAATGAGATCTATGTTATTGTTAGTTACGCCAAGTTCATCAACAATTTCTTTCTTCGACCTAAAAATGAGATCTATGTTATTGTTAGTTATGCCAAGTTCATCAACATATATAATAATAATCAAAGTGTTTCCATGAATATGGAGTACATATATACTGTGATCATATTAGCAATGTTTGAAACCAAGTTGAAGAAGGAAACTATCAATCTTAGCATACCAAGCTTTGGGAACCTACTTTAAACCACAAAGAGACTTATGAAGTTGACAAACCAAGTTAGAATTTGTCACAAAACTAGAGGGTTGTTCCATGAAAAATTCTTCAAGTAGGTCTCCATGAAGAAAATCACTCTTCTCATCCATTTCATGGATGTTCCATCCAAATCAAGTAGCAAGAGAAAGAATCAATCAAACATAGTTCATCTTTGATACAAGGGAAAAGGTCTCAGTGTAGTTGATGCCTTCTCGTTGAAAAAATCCTTTCACAACCAAGCACTCTTTATGATGCTCAACAACACCTCTATATGTGAATTTGGTCTTGTAGACCCATCGACACTTCACAATGTTCTTCCCTTGAGGTTAAGGAACTAAATCCCAAGTGTTCTTCTTCAATAAAGAATCCATTTTTGCTTACATATCTTTCTCTCATTTAGGTTTTCCTTGTTCATCTGAGAAGGTAATAGGGTCATAAGTTTCAAGAACATGAATCATCAACGCACCACTAACATGTTTCTTCTAATTGTGAGTTTGTTGGCCTCAAGAAATATGACTGACATTAGGACCAATAGCTCCAAATGTATTGGCAACCCATCGAGGTAGATAAAAAGGGGTGAATTATTGTTCATTGCAAAAGGTCGATCATAATTTGGAACAGTTTTAGTCAAAGTATATGCTAGACCAGTTGAAATAGAAATTGATTGACCACTCGACTTGGAAGTCTAATGTCTAGTCCAAACAGGAATAGAGTTTGACAATCGAATAGAAGGACTTAAAAGTGGAATAAGAGCACCAAAATCAGAAACAAAATCAAAGTGATAATCCTGTAAGAATACAAAGTAAGTATTCAACAACTTAATGCCATAACAATTCTCATGAAACCACACATTTCTTGTGGTAATCATCTATTGTTTGATAGGTTCAAACAATCTATAGGATTTATATTCTTTATAGTATCCCATCATGATTCCAACATGACTCTTTGCATCCAATTTATTTTTGCAATCATCGAAAATATGAACCCAGGAAACACATCCAAAAACACAAAGGTGGCCAATTTAGGGCTTCCTTCCACACAATGATTCGAGTGGATTGACCAAAGTAATATCTTGAGTGACCAAATTAACAACTCAAATAGATAATTTTCACAATAAACAACTTCAATCGATAAGCGAGGAAAATATTTGTCTTGCAAAATACATATAGCCATTTCAACTAATGTTTGATTATTTTGTTCTGCAATGCCATTTTGTTGAGGTGTATGAGGGACTAACTGCTACCATTCAATACAAGGTAAAACTAGGTATTCTTCAAAAGGTCGATTCACATACTCACCACCATTGTCTGATCTTGGGAACTTGATGGGTTGTCCATATTTCTTTCAACAAAGGGTCTAAATTATTTGAAATTTTCAAAGACAAGATTCTTGTTCTTTATAAAATAAACCCAACTAAAATGAGAGACCATTACACATATATCTATCACACTTAAGTGAGGGAGTGTTTTTCATGATCCCTAGACATGTTGGGGGAGAAATTTATCATATGAAGGTAAAATCACTATGTGCACCTGTATTATTCATTTTTATTGAAAAAAGGAAATCAATTTAGTGTGAGAATCCACCTAACATCTAGTTTCCTAATCTCAAGGACAACTTGAGAGTCTCATGGATGGTTGAAATATTTTCTCAAACCAATATCCTAATTTGATAGATCTTGAAAGATATTTCCTCCTTAGATTCCTTGAGAGATAGTTTCTCCCTAATAATATTGGAGATCCCAATTTAGTGGATCTAGTGAGAGATATTCTCCTTGGATTGTTGAGTTAGTTCTCAAATGGAAAAATATTTAAATTCCTTATGGGAGATCTTAGCGAGGATAACTTGGGAATAGCATACCTATGATCTTGTGACATTCAAGAGAGGCTACATAGGAGAGCTTGGAGAAGTTGTTGAAATGTCAAACTTGAGATTGTAAGTGCTTCCATTTTGTTGGATTTCCATTAATACAAAACTTGGCCTATTCCTCTCATGTTTATGCGTTCAATTGTATGCATGTTTTTTGTTGTAAATTCAACATAGATAGATCTATTCTCAATTAACAATATAGTTTGGAAGAAGGAGGTTTCTCTTTTTTCTTTGCATGTCTTTTCTTGTGCCTAGGATCTTGGAAATAAAGGTCAAAGGATGGAGAAATGAGGACAACCATATGATCCAGGTGGATATCGGTGGCCACCCACCTTTTCCAACTAGCCCAAAATAGTTTTCTGACAATTTTGGTAATTTACTATTTTTAGCAATTTTTAACTTACGGGGCCATTTTGAGGGCCTAAATGAATGTTTTTCATGATAGATATTCTCAATGATAGATAGAGGCTCTAATTTATCCCCCAAAATGAATCTCCTTGATGATACCTTTCCAACAGGCTATCGTGCGCCCCAAACGGAGATCGTATGCCAAAGTTACGCCTCCGAGAAATTGATACACCAAACTACCCAAAATGGGGTCCACAAAATTGTTGGCTTTTCATCTTCCGGGGTTAGGGTTTTGGATTTTCTTTATAATAAAAAGGCCTTTGGAGCCTCATTGTAGAATCATCTTCTTGCGAATCCGAGTAGCGGACACATCTCTTCTCAGAGATAAGTTGCCACCATTCTAGCTAGTCTTTCACTCTGTATTTTTACAGTCTTTGTACATTTTCGCTCATTAATAGAAAAATGTGTATTAATGTATCTCTGTGTTTATGAATGCATATATGATACATTTATATTATATTATTGGATATCTGAGATATCTATGTACATTACTTTATTGTATCTTCTCTCTCATTTCGTGCCAAAAATAATCTGGATCAGTGGTATCAGAGCAGGTTGCTCTTGATCATTTTTTAGTGCATGTCCCCAACGAGGTCTGAGTATAGCAAGTTGGGTCTCGATATTTTCTCTCTTGAGGAAAATTTCTCTCGCATGCCCAAGAAATCCTCCATAACAGAAGAAAATAAAAACAGTGGAGCAGAATATTCTATCAATCTGTTACTTGAGAAAGCTCTCACGTGATAGAGGAACGAAATGATGGAGAATTTTTCCCACATCCTTCAACGCTTGTCGATAGAAGCATCCACTTTGGAGGAACCTCACCTTTCAAGGTACAAGTTAATTTTGACATTCCCGTATTTGAAGTTCAAATAGATGTGGATTCCCTAGACAAATGGTTAAATATACTAGAAGGTTATTTCTTTATTCACCATTTTTCCGACAGGGAAAGATCACCTCCGCACTCCTTAAAGCTCTCCCCCATGTCAAACATTGATGGGAAACTTACTGCAAGAAAATTTCCACAGAAGATTCTGGAATATATGGGCTCGATACCACTTGGGATTGTTTTTGTGGATGCGGTAAAGGAACAGTATTACCCTATTGGAAACTATGAGGACCAGTATAAGAGATGGACCACACTACGGCAAGAGAGGGGCCAAGCAGTTCTGGAGTACACAAATACCTTCCATACCTTGTGCACCAAGATGGGTATCAAAGACTTTGAATGACATTTGAATATGAAATATTGTGGGGCTCTACACAGATACATCCAAACTAAAATGGATTTTCTGTACATCTCATCACTCAGTGTTGCTTATCGATATGTTGTTAAAAGTGAGCATAAATTTAAGCACCAGAAAAAATGGGAGTTCAAGTCTGCAAATCTGCAATAACCAAAGTATGATAAATATGGCCCTAACAAGCAGTCTCCTGAAAACCAGTCCAAGCCACAGGAAAAGAAGGGTCATAGGAAGAAAAAGAAAGACACCAGAAAAAGGTGTGATTTCCACAAAATCTCCTGGCACAACACCGATGAATTTCGCTCAAAATAGTCATTGGTGGCTAAGATCAAAGACAAGGAGCCAAACCCTAATTTAGAATATGATTCTAAAAATACCGGTAAAAGATAGATCTTCGAAGCAGACCCCACTGCTATTGTCATGACCGCATCAATTAAACTAAAAGAACCAACAGATCTAGAAGAGGGGGAGCGCCTTTTTCATTCACAGATGTGGGTGAAGGGGACCCCGCTGCATTTTATTGTGGATAGCAGAAGCCAAAAGAACCTCATATCAGCAGAGGTCATAAAACAGTTAGGATTACTGACAACACCACACCCGTAGCCATACAACATCGAGTGGCTTCGCCAAGGACGAGATCTTCGTGTTAGCTACCAGTGTCGATTTTCATATGGCATCCATCCCTTCAAGGATGAGGTATTGTGTGATGTTTCCCCACTAGATGTATGTGATGTTCTCTTAGGATAGCCATATATGTGGAAATGCTCTTCTATTTATGAGTCTTGACCCCGCGGTGTCATTGTTTCTATGGGGGGTCATATCTACATAATACCAGAGGTATTTTCAACTACTATTCCACCTAAACAGTGCCGCAAAGTAGTATCTCATACTACAAAATTTAGCTTCTTCACAATCTATTCAAAAGGGATATTGCAACCACTACATCCTCGACCCAAGCACCTTCTTTCCAACAGAAGCAGGTCGACAAGATTGCAACAAAATGAAAAGATTCATTATGCACACAAGAATCACATGTAGCCAGACTGGTTAAAAATGTCCAACCCTTTTAGCCACAAGTTCATGACAACCTTCAACAAGCTAAGAAACACAACTTCTCCAATAAGGCAAGTAGCTCATCAAGATGAACATTCAACAAATGATTTTCCCTCTCCCCCGGGAACTCAAAAAAATGGATACCATTGCTTACTAAGGATAATGGATTGATCTAGGTGGATATCGGTGGCCACCCACCTTTTCCAACTGGCCCAAAACAGTTTTCTGGCAATTTTGGTAATTTACTACTTTTAGCAGTTTTTAACTTTTGGGACCATTTTGAAGACCTAAATGAAGGTTTTTCAGGATCGATCTTCTCAATTATCCAAAGGCTTTGATTGATCCCCCATGATGAATCTCCTCGATGATACATTTCCTATGATCTATCGTCCGCCCCAAACGGAGATCGTATGCCAAAGTTACGCCCCCAGAAAGTTGATACACCAAACTACCCAAAACGAGGTCCACAAAACGGTTGGCTTTTCATCTTCCGGGGTTAGGGTTTTGGATTTTCTTTATGATAAAAAATCATTTGGAACCTCATTGTAAAATCATCTTCTTGTGAATGCAAGTAGTGGACACATCTCTTCTCAGAGATAAGCTGCCACCATTCTAGCGATTATTTCACTCTGTATTTTCGCTCAATAATAATAAAAAAAATGTGTATTATTGTATCTCTATATTTATGAATGCATCTGTGATACATTTTTGTTATATTATTGGGTATCTAAGATATCTCTGTAGATTACTTTATTATATCTCCGCTCTCATTTTGTTCCAAAAATAATCCGGATCACCATCATAAAAAGGTAATTCATCCATCTCTTCCTTCTCATTCTAGTTGTCGAAATAGGTCTAAGAGGAAAGTAGTTCACCATTTGTTTTCTTATGTCTTGGTTCAAGAGGTGTCTTGATCCAAGGTTGGTTTCACCTGTCCACAGGCGTAACTTTACCATAACAAAAAATCAATCTCATTAAACAATGAAACAGATGACTATGAACATAGTTCATTGTTTATGTCAAGCTCGTTAAAAAACGAAACAAACACACATGAGAATAGTTTGTTCTATGTTTCAAGCTCATTAAAAAATGAAACAGATACCCATGAGCATAGTTATCTTTCTGTTCCAATATCGTTAAAAAATTAAACATATAACCATGACAATAGTTTTCTTTTTGTGTCAAGGTCATTAAAAACTGAAACAAATTCCCCTATATTTGATCTTTCACTAGATCTAGTACCTAAACCTTCATTTCTTCCTCATGTGTTAGTTGATCCTCTTTCTTCCTCCCTCTCTAGTGAACCTATTCCTATTATTATCCAAGAGTCATTTTGGCTGAAGAAGAAGAGTCGGTGAACAAAACAAAGCTTGGGGGGCATGACTCTACCCTTTGGACATCTTGTTGGAGTTAAGACGCTAGCTTCTACCGATCATTCTAGGGGAAAAGTACCAACCTCTAGACATCATGTTGGGAATAAAAATCGCTAATGGGTATCACCCGAGCATAGTCCATTTTTTGTTTCAACGTCATTTAAAAATGAAACCAAAACCCCAAGAAACGTTTCATTTGATGGTTTCAATCTCACGTAAAAATGAAACCAACCCCGAGCAAAGTTTCATTTGATGGTTTCAATCTCATGTAAAATTGAAACCAACCCAGAGAAAATTTCCATTTGATGGTTTCAATCTCGCGTAAAAATGAATCCAACCTTGAGCATAGTTCATTTTTTATTTCAATCTCGTTTAAAAATGAAACCAACCTTGATAAAAGTTTGATTTTCAGTTTCAATGTAGTTTAAAAATGAAACCAATCCCGAGCATAATTTATTTTCCAGTTTCAAGATCGTGTAAAAATGAAACCAACCATGAGCATAATTTTATCCTTTGTTTTAATCTCATGTAAAAATGAAACCAACCCTAAGCATAGTTTCATTTTTTGTTTCAATATCATTTAAAAATGAAAACAACCCTGAGCATAGTTTCAATCTCTTTTTCAAGGTCATTTAAAACTAAAGCATACACCCCAAGTATAGTTTCATTCTTTGTTTCAAGTTCATGTAAAAATGAAGTAGACACTTCGATCACAGTTACATTCTTTGTTTCAATCTCATTAAAAAATGAAGTCTTTGGAGTCTACTTTAAGAATTTTCAGACTCTTTAAACATGAAAATATTTCTGAGCGAACTTGTTTCCTTTCACACTCATTAAAAGGATTTGAAAGGGTTTCTATTCGTTGTAAGTTTAACCCTTTTTTTAGACCGGCTGGGCTAATTATGAAAAAGGAATACTCTAGTAAACCTCGACTAGAAGATTTCTCCCTTGTATTGTTTTATACTTTTTTGGGCTTAGGAGACTAAATTTACAAAAAATAACAACCCTAGAGTCTCCTTTAAGTTCTTTTAAGACTCTCTAAATGTGAAAATATTGTGAGCTTATCTTCTCTAGGCTCGTAAAATTATATAGTGAAGGACCCATATGGGACCAAACCCCTTCTCCTTAAGGTTCATTAAACATGTGATGAGGGACTCATCGAAGATGAGATATATTGAGAATATATTGTCCTCCTCAATCTCATTAAAAAAAAAATAGGTACTCANNNGTGGGTCAAGTTTTAGAAGGCATTATGGTAGTCGTTTGTTGTCACCCTTGAACATGGTACTTGTTTGTGTCTTGTCTTCTAGTTTTGTAATCTTCTTATCTCTGAGTCATACCAATATTATGAGTCATCATACTCCTTCGGCTCACCCGAAGAGTACCCCAATTATCGTCACATTGTGTTTTGGTTTATCTCTCAATCAATTCAATGTTTCCAAGTCATTTATCATGCCTCACAATGTCCAAGGGAATTTTCTATCCAAGTCCACCACTCTGTAGTATTACCAACCTTCATCCTTGTGTCAATTTGAACTCATTTGATCTATCATATTACATCACTTTAATCTGTCAGTTTCGTGTCGATGATGGGATACATCACGACCCTCCTTCAACGAGTATGTTCTTGTCGAATTCAACACATTATCCAAAAAATAGACTTAGAAACCAGTTAGTACCTTGGAACCTACATGCCTCAATGGTAGGTCTCCTCAGTTTTGAAAATAGGTTTACATCATTGACCTCCGATCGAATGATTCCAAAAATGTTCTACTTCATCTTATTTATTCACATTTGTTGGAATGTGCTAGGGTACCTTGGGAGTCATTGTCATCATTGGTGATTTCCCTCGCACTTGTTAATGACCGTTAATCAAGTGGTTTCTACCATGTTTGACATCATGACATATATTCACATGGCCATAATCATACCATTTTTGGATCGAGATGAAGACCCTGGGAACTCCTCTGGCACCCAAGTTGTGATTGAGACTATTTGATTACTTAAAATATTTCATTTTGGTCATCATGTTGGTGATTTTAGTGATATATATGTTGTCACATAGATCCAATTTATATTGGTCTATGGCTATTGTTTTTCATATTGTAGCTCCATTGTGTATTCTTTCATGGCTACGACCTGATCGAGTCATGGATATATGGATCCACATTGTATTTTTGGTGGTCGTATCCTTAGTCAGTACTTTCATGGATCCGCAATGTATTGGTCGACGGCCATTTTTTAAGTCAGTTTATTCTAAGTATGGTTATGCCTACCTTGGGGTTGCTACATATATATTATTTTATGGTTGTTTGCAGCTTACATCTGGCTCTCCTATTCTAATGCATTTTGTACACATGTTTGTAAAGTATTTATGCCATCAATTTTTCTTATGACCTCATATTTTAGGGGGAATATGTTACACACCTATTTGTCACACTTAAGTGAGGGAGTGTTTGTCATGATCTATAGACATGTTGAGGGAGAAATTTATCGTATGAAGGTCAAAATTCTATGTGCACATGTATTATTCATTTTTATTGGGAAAAGAAAATTAATTTAGTGTGAGAATCCACCTCACATCTAGTTTCCTAATATCAAGGAGAAGTTGAGAGTCTCATGGATGGTTGACATATTTTCTCAAACCAATATCCTAATTTGATGGATCTTGAGAGATATGTCCTCCCTAAAATCCTTGAGATATATTTTCTCCCTAAAATCCTTGAGAGACATTTTCTCCATAAAAATCTTGGAGATCCCAAGTTAGTGGATCTAGTGAATGATCTTCTCCTTGGATTGTTGATTTAGTTCTCAAATGGAAAATTATTAAAATTCCTTATGTGATAGCTTAGGGAGGATAAATTGGGAATATCGTGCCTCTGATCTTGTGAAATTCAAGAGGGGCTAGTGTTGGCACAGGGGCAGACCCGGGGTTCAACGCTCAAGAGTGCACAAATAAATCCCTAACTACCGGCCCTTTAGGCAACACCTGTGAAGAAGATGAAGTCTCACCCAAGGTAGAGGTCGGGGTGGTTTTAGGACTCAGGTGTCTACAACCTTAGCTGGGACACAGATCTATGGTTATCTTTCTTACATCACACTTAGCACTAGTTATTCCTTAACATACATTCATTAATATACTTCACAGAAGTCACAGAGCATCGCAGTGAATACTTATACTAAGAATGATTCAGTACTTATCTACATAAATATATGTTAGACTCAACTGGTCAAGCACTAAGTATCTCATATATCAGATCTAATGTTCATTCATTCATCAACAACATAGAGCACAACTAGATCTACTTAATCACATCAAGCACTTAGCCAAGAAACAGATAAATACATAAGAGCGAAGCACAAACCATTATACACACAGTTACCATGGTTCACCCCCACCCTAGGGCTACGTCCATAAAGTATTCCTTATGTTATCTTGGTCAAGCAGTTACAACACAGAGATTCAATGACCCTTACTTCGCATAGGACAGAAGGTCTACACAACTCGCTAGATCCTTCTTCCTTACACTTAGCACAAAGATTTCTATAGTCTCTCATAGCGACTTGCACTCAGCTCTGCAAGTCTTACCAAAATGCACAGAGCCTTACAACACTTTATCACACAGATCCAACTCTTAGCACTGTAGCCAACTTGCACTAAGTAGTCACCAAATGAACTAAGCAACAACCTCCTCTTATTTTTTACATTGCCTATCTATTTATAGATTACAAAATGGGCCTAAACGTGGGTAGACCCACGAGCCGACATACCTTTCCCATTACATCAACCCAAAACCCTAAAATGGACCTAAAAATAGGTCTTGCTTCTTTAATTTCCGCTTCGCATTGCGCTCCATCTTTGGCAAGTTGTCGCAGTCCCCAAAAGTGGTCAAGTATGACCAAGTACTCTTCAAAACTTGGTCAAGGGCCAACAGGCCCCCAACACTCACCTGTGACTCATCCCGGGTCTCTGAATTCTAGAAATTCCTCTTTGAACACCTCGAGCTTGCCTCACGCGGCTTCGGCCTGCTGCAGTGCAATAGTCTCTTGTTCAGTAAATTTCTGGATTAATGTGTCATTGAGCGGTCCTTCCAGGCATTGTTCTGCAGTGATGGAACCCTATTCAAGTTTATCTCCCTGGATTTTAATTTCGATGAACAGTTGACATTCCTTCTCTTGGAGTGGTTGCAGTCACTGAGAAACGTCCATTACTTTACTTTGCGGCATGTGTACTTGTTGTTGGGTTGTGCGTTGCTCTACGAACCTCTTCATTCTTTTGATTGGGGTCAAAGAATTCAGTTGTGCTTGTAGCACATCTGCATGCTTCTTTGCTTCATGGATTTGGGCCTCCAATATCTGCAATTATGGATTCTCTGTGAGGGTTTCATAGGTCTGGGCACTTCTAGTGCTTAGTTTCCTACATTCCGAAGAAAAAAAAATTAATCTGTGTACTGCGCTTTGAGAAGTGGCCTCTCTTAGATCTCTTATCTCTTGGTGTGTCTCAGGAACGGTGCAGAGTTCTAGGTCCATGATGCGCTATTGAAGTTGTTGGATTACTTCTTCTAGCTAGGTCACCTGATGTGGAAGACGATCTTCCATCTTCACTTCTATGATTTTCACAAAGCGCAGTGCCTTGTGAACTCTTTCTTGTGTTTCAAGTTTCTCTACTAGCAACTGGTCCTTTCTCTACTGTAACTGGTCTTTTTCCTCCTCCCATTTCTCTTGTAAGCCAAGTTGCTCCTATTCTTCCTTTATCTATTTCTCTTCATGTGTGCTTTGTGCTTGCACCAAAGCTTGGGTGGATTTCGCTATGTCTTCTTGAGCTCATCGAAGGCGAGCTTCGACTTTCTCGACAATTTGTCGTAACTATGTGGGCTCATCGCCTGTTCTTGATTTTTCCATTGTTAACGGTGCCATAGAAACTTCTTGGCTAGACTGAAGTGCCTCCTGCACTTCTTTGAATTTGCCCGTGATCCTGCGGAATAGTTCCTCCTGCTTTTCTTCTTCATTTTCTGCGAGCTCTAATGAAACATCATTCGGTGCGGAAATTAGGAAGTCAAAGTCATCTGGGGTAAGAATAGTCTTAAGCGTGGTCCAGGTGGCCTTAGTTTTCTTTATGGATGAGGGCCTCGGTGGGGTAGTTTTCCTTTTCTTGGAGGGATCTGCCTTGTCCCTAGGCGGGGTAACCTCGCCTTTGCTTTGTTCAACTTTTTTTCCCCCTATTTCTTCCTCATCACCTCCCTTCGTAGGTGATAGTGAAGCAGTCTTTGTGGATGTGTTTTGGATATCTTGAACTTCCACATCCTTATTAGTATTGTGCGGTCCTAGTGTATCCGACATAGCTTCAGAGCTATCTACGTCGACCATCTCTGTGGGATCTGTTGCAACAAGGAGGTCTGTCGACCATTCCTTGATAATCTCCTCGAGGTCATCTTCTATCATCTTGTAATATGACTGGAGTTGTTTTTTTTTCTCGTATGTGCGCACCGTGATGTAAGTGAAGTGACGATCTGCGTTGAATTTCATCAAAGGTCGAAACCTATGAAGAGTGTTGGGTGTAATGCGTGGTGTAGACTGAATGGAATTCCTCAACTGAATGTAGTACACATGGAAGATGGCATTGGACTGCCATTGTTTTTTCATGTCATTGGAGTACCACAGCGTACAGAACTTTGCGGCCAGAGGTTCGAAGGGTTCGATCTCCGAAAACATGGATCCCTCGGGTAGTTCCCACACGATGAAGGTGATAAGTATGAGAAACCAGCTAAAGTGGAACTCATACCCTTGGTCTTGCGCTTGTCTACAGTCAAGCTCTAGCTGATTTATATGGTATTTCACCCAGTTCATTTGTAGTCCCTCCGTGCACTTCCCTGCGAGGTCAACTACAAATCCGGTCACCTGGGTAGGTCTGTTTTTTCGAACTAACTTGCCTGCAATCAGCTAGCAAACAAAGTGTATTGTTGCATTCTCAATGGAGGCTACCTTGTAACCTCGCATGCCTTTCTCCAGATCAACATATGTATCTTTTATTTGTTGAGCAAGATCATGATCTGCAATATTTCCAGGGTAAAAGTCCTACGGGTCAGGGCCCTGCATGCTTAGCCCAATGATCCGATTGATCAGAATCGGATCCATGGTGATGCACCGATCCAACCATAGATATCCTTCATGGTAGCATGACAACAATAGTTGAACATAGGCATTTACTTCTTGATGCCTCCTGAAATGTGGAATCTTCATTACGTTGAGGAGGGTTGACTGCACAAGGTTATGGGTCCATTACTGCGGTACAATCTTGGGGTTCTTTCCTTTTGTAATAGTCAAATACTTGTGCGGGGCTAGCATATTGTATACCTTGCGATCTCCAAGGTTAAAATCATTGAATTTTAGGGTGGTGAGCTTCTCCTGGTCAGCATGAACTACGTGCACCCCTTTCGGGAGGTATGCAATGACTATAGCATAGTCGAAGTCTCTGGGTACAGATTATTGATTCACTGGTCCTCTTAGTGGTGGAATATATTTATGAAATATGCTTGGGATCATCTTCACATTAGTGAAGTCGTTTACGAGCTTAGATCGTCTTTCGAAAGGCGATCGGGATGATCCTTCTCGGGCAGTGGAAGGGGAAGATGACAGTGCACCTGAGGACAATGCTTGTACACCTGTAGATATTCCACGTTCTGACATGACTTTCTCAGTCATTAAATCAATTATAACTTCTTGAACAATTTTCTCAGCAGCGCTGAGCTCGTTCGACATGCAAATTTGGGTCAGCGGGCTCGAGTGCAACAGGAATCAGGAATAGTAAGGCAATGACCTCAGGGTAAGTAAATCTCAGGGTTCGCGCTTCAGATTCTCAGTTGGCAAAAATTAGTCTCGGTGCATGCAGCGACAGGTTAAGTAAGAAATCTTAGCAACGGTCTGCTTGCAACAGACATGTGGCCTTCATTAACTCCATTCTTATCCATTCTGGTGTTATCCAATGGTTTAGTGGTAACCCATAACTTCTTTTTGATCCATTCGAAGCGGCGGTTGAACGGGTATATCGGTTCCAACGGCTATATTGCTTCGTCATGGCGAAGCACTCAATATTGTTGTTATGATATCTTGGCGAAGCTCCAATTCTATAATTCTTCTTGCTGTGAAGTGTCCTCTAGAACTTCGTATAATCTTACAGTATTAGCCCTTCTCTTTCTTAACTTCCTAGCCTTCTTCCCAGTGAGTTTCATCTCAGTAAAGCTTTTACCATTTGGATGTGTATCTTCTATTGTCTTAGTTACTTCGTGTTGTGGAAAATCTTTCTTATGGTTCCTTGATAATAGCTTTTCTGTATCAAAAATAGGTAACTCGATCTTTTGCAGATCCTCAATTGTTCTCTTAGATTTGACACCGGAGGTACTAATATTAAATATATGTGATCTACTCTTTTGTTCTTCAATCAAGTGCGTGATCCTTCTAGTCATAAAGTCTTTTAACTCTTGCTTCTTCTATTCCAAAGCTTTTTCTTCTTTTCTTTGTCTAGCATGTTCTCTATCAATTCAGGGTTTTCCTATGAGCATGGTAAATAGGGTGGTGTCTTCAACAAATTTAATGATCTCAAATTCTTCCTCTGTCGAGGTTCCATTGACAGTCATAGGTATCCGGGTGAGCCTTCCACATAGGGTTACTAGATTTCCTCTGAAGAAATTGGTTCCTCCTAGGGAAGGGATCATGGCAGGCTTCCCTATAGCTTCCCAAGTTCTTTTTGGCATAATGTTTAGTTGCTCTTCTTCATCAAGAGTACAGTCAATGTCAAATTCCCCTATTCTTGTTTCGATTTTCTCCTTTTCTTTGAAGATCTCTGATAGCCTAACATGTCGATGGGCATTCAAGGTATCTTTCATCTGTAGAAATATCTTTTCTGATTCTTTATGGGTTTCTGCTATAATCTTGGTCTCTTGATATCCCTCGGGGTTGGCTTGTTCCATATTGAGCTTCTCAATCCTAGCAATCACTCTAGGGAAATCCAATACTTCATGGTCCATAGCCTTGGAACAGAGGAAACTAAGTCTTCTCCCAGGGAATTATCTAGAAAGATGTCTTGGTCATCTGCAACTATAACAGAGGGTTAATCCTGTCATCCATTTAAATGTTCCCCAACTCCTTCTAGACTACGCACCAGGATCATGGTGGCTAGCCTGCAAAAAAAAAAATCTAGGATCCTGCATCCACTTGTTAGTCCAAATATTCTTTTGATGCATAGGTATAACATATCTATCACTATATTTATCAGATCTATTCATATCAAATTTTCTTTCATCTATTAATGCCCTAGTTTTGAAGCTAGGAAAAAATCTATCAAACATACCTAGATCCATGCTTTAGAAACAAAAAAATTCACTTATATTACTTCTGCAGAGCACAAAGCTTCCAAATCTAGGACTTTTAACTATTCTTACCTTTATCAAAGAAAAACGCTTATAGATCTTACCTGTTTCTTCACAGATATGACTTATTTTCTTCAGATTTGACATCTCTTTCTTCATATCTGATCTCTCTGACCTCTCTTTCTTTATATCTGACCTCTTTTCTTGGAAAAAATCTTTGTAGGTCAAGTAGAATATTGCGCACTACAGCAACAGATCTACGCACAGAGCTTAGTTCACACAAAGATTTTTCTTCTTTAGTTCCCAGCAATCACAGTTCTAGTCCCGGCAATGGAACCATTTGTTGGCATAGGGGTAGACCCAAGGTTCAACACTCAAGAGCGCACCAAAAAATCCCTAACTACCGACCCTTTCGACAACACCTGTGAAGAAAATGAAGTCTCACCCGAGGTAGAGGCAGGGGTGTTTGTAGGACTCAGGTGTCTGCAACCTTAGCCGGGACACATATCTGTGGTTATCTTTCTTACAGCGCACTTAGCATCAATTATTCCTTAACTTAGCACAAAGATTTCTACAGTCTCTCACAGGAACTTGTACTCAACTCTGAAAGTCTTACCAAAATGCACAAATCCTTACAACACTTGATCACACAGATCCAACTCTTAGCATTGTAGCCAACTTGCACTAAGAAATCACCAAATGCACTAAGCAACAACCTCCTCTTATTTCTTACATTGCCTATTGTTGGCGATGGAAGTCACTCCTGGATTACTAGCAGGAGCAGAGCCCGACGCCCATCAGTTTTATGTCATGATGGTTTATAGATGGGATGACCGAATGGGAGCCAACTCAAAACAATATCATTCCAACTCTAAAACTAGGCCAGGCATGCATAGGTGAGTGAGGTCTTATATAAACTTCAGACAGTGAGTTGTAGTAAAGGGTGAAAAAGCGG
Organism: Picea sitchensis; assembly: GCA_010110895.2. NCBI lineage: Eukaryota > Viridiplantae > Streptophyta > Pinopsida > Pinales > Pinaceae > Picea > Picea sitchensis. The sequence continues at coordinate 117,622 of SNQJ01S0050350.1, read as the reverse complement.
AAGACTTATATAAGAGAAAAGCAGAGGTCTATTATTAACATCGAGTTTCTAACAGGCTATGGAAGAAGATGTCCAAACGCAATATCATCTTACATTCAAATGCAAAAGCCAGAGAATGAAATAATGCAACAATAAATCTTTTATCATAACATAACTGCAATAATCCGCGCGAATCAGTCAATCACAAACTCTCTTAGCATGAAACGAAAATTAGATGGAGCAAGAAAGACTGTCTGTCATAAAACAAGAGATCTCATATACAGATACATAACCAGAAAACTAGAATAGTTGTTAAAACTTTACAGTAGAGAGCTCTGCTCTACCAACAATACCTTACAATATACCAGGACTAAGTCCATATACTCAAGAAAATTCACCTCACAGAGGCGTGCCCAGTCATCCAAGGCTTGGTGTCACTTCAGTCAAACTCGTACTGATACCTTTCTTCAGGTGCCATCTTAAATGTGCATGGCTCCGGCAAGGAGGGTAGCTGAGCCATTAAGCGTTGAGCTAGCATGTGAAGGCTTCTTTGTCTAGTCGAGGACTTCGGCATGGTTTCTTTGGAATAATCGGTATGCAGGACCTCCCTGAGCAGACCGCTCGCCAGACCTTCCATTCCTCACACTTAATGAATGAAAGGAGGCTTCAACCACCCATTCCTGCCTTCATTTACTCAAGCGAGAGATAGTATTGGGATCGGATCTGATGGCGCCTGGGGATCGTGATGATCCCCTCTGTAACTGAACTCAACGCCTTTGGAATTCTTTACACAACTCCTTTCTTTCCCCAAGTAGCCATGGGATGTCACCACGTGCTTATTCCCAAGGCGCTATCGGTGTTTCGGGGTTCGGGGTTTCGAAATGTGAAATGTTGAGGAGCGCTTATAACTCAAACTCCCGAATACCGACATGGCATGGATGCATGCTACGCGTCCCTCAGATGGATGGCCCAGATAATATGCGTTATTATAAAATGGGTTTCCCCCCTTTACGGGCTCGCTTGATATGACCTGGGGCTAAGACCGTGGGCTCGATGCCGAAGGTTATTTCGGCGTTTCGCCGATCGGCGATTTTAACTGCAATGAACGGACACCTCCATGACTCCTAAAAATCGGATCCCTGATACGCTGAATGGAAGCCAACTGTCCCAATTGGATCGGAATCCCTAGATTTGTCCTGAAATATGGGAGTTGTCCCTTGTGCTAAATCTCGGGCAACCCGGTAGCCCCGAAAACCCGATGATCATCGATTAAATCTGTAGGTGGATCTCAATCGTCGACAGCAAAACTTCGCCCACTCGCTTGACTCATCACTGAAAAAGGATTCTCTCATGCTGCGCTTGGGTGCTTCCTGTGCAACCTGCAGACCTGGGTTCTTTTGCGCCCAAGACAAAAATAATCGCTAACATTAGGCTCCATGGGGGATAGAGTCATCCCTGTGATGCTCTAAGAACTCCTTTTGCAGCTTCAGTGCCTTGCTATTGGTCTATGGAGTCACTTATTAAGCCGAAAAACATGCAAAAAGAAAATAAACCAAGAACTAAAGGATAATATTTACAAACAAGGGAGTCGTCTGAGGCTCAAATAAAACATTTCTTCAGAAAATGCCCATTCATTGGGCTGTTGAAAACCTCTTCACCCTCCATATCTTGCAACCCGTACATGTTGTTTGATAAAACCTCAGAGATTTTGAAGTGGTCGATCCAGAGGGTTTCAAACTTGTCGTGTTTGCCTTTGTCCTTCCTAGGGGCATCCCACTTAAATACCAAATCCACGATCTCGAATTCTTTCTTCCTGACCTTCCTGTCAAAAGCCTGTTTGACTTTTTCCTGATGACTATGAGCTGTGGTCCTCACTCGTTCTTTGATCTATTTCACTTCCACTATCTGATGAATCCCTCTGATCATATGATCTGGTTCTCCCTCATAGTCTTGAAATAATTTCGCCACATGTAAGGCGAGTTGAGTAGGAAAAACCACCTTTGTTCTGTAGACCAGCTGAAAAGGCGAAGTACCCAGAGATTTCTTTGTTGTTACTCGATCATCCCACAGGGAAAATTTCAACTTCGAATCCCAGGCCCTTTTGTTGTCCTCCAATAGTCTTTTAATGATCCTTATCAGGCTTTTGTTGGAGGACTCTGCTAAACCGTTTCCTTGGGGATAGTAGGGGGTGGAGTGAATTAGTGAGATCTGGAACTGTTCGCAGAACTTAATTAGAGGCTCAGACCTGAAAGAAGCAGTGCTATTGGTGATGATCCTGCTGAGACAGCCAAATCTAGCTATGATATACTCTAGGAAGCTAATAATTGCTTTGTGTGATGCGCTTCTGGTGGGGACAGATTCTATCCACTTGGTGAAATAATATGTTGCTATCAGGATCCATCGGTGTTGACAGCTTGAGGGGGGTTGAATTTCTCCAATGAAGTCCAACCTCCACTGCTGGAAGGGTGTTGGAGATACTATAAGCTTCAATGGAAGCAATTTGAGTTGTTGTTTTCCTGAGAACTTTTGGCATTTGATGCAAGCTGATTCCTCTGTAGACATCAGCGAATAAAGTAGGCCAGTAATATCTAGCCCTGAGGATCTTATGAGCTGTGGTCTTCCAGAAATGATGCGCCCCACAAAGGCATTCATGGAAATCAAACATAACTTTATGGGCTTCTGGTGGGTTCAAACATCTCAGCAGCATCCCCAAAGGATCTCTCCAGTACAAAACTTACTCAATGAGACAATACCTGACTGCCTTGAGCTTTAAATATCTTGCCCTGCTTTTACCCATTCCATCCGGAGGCTTTAATTCCTGCACAAAGTACATAATGTCACGATACCAGGCACAATCTGCCAGCGATAAGCCATCCTGAGAGAGTTGGCTGGGCAACACAGTNGTCTTCCAGAAATGATGCGCCCCACAAAGGCATTCATGGAAATCAAACATAACTTTATGGGCTTCTGGTGGGTTCAAACATCTCAGCAGCATCCCCAAAGGATCTCTCCAGTACAAAACTTACTCAATGAGACAATACCTGACCGCCTTGAGCTTTAAATATCTTGCCCTGCTTTTACCCATTCCATCCGGAGGCTTTAATTCCTGCACAAAGTACATAATGTCACGATACCAGGCACAATCTGCCAGCGATAAGCCATCCTGAGAGAGTTGGCTGGGCAACACAGTTTGTTGAGTTCCTCAGCAAGCGTTGATGAAACTAACTCCCAAGGCTTGACAATTGGATTCATCCAGTAGCTTGGATATACCTTGCCCCTTGACCAACTTGGTGGGATTTATTTCCAAGTCAAATTCCAGAATTTTTGCTATCCATCTCCCTCTTTTCCCATCTATGTCTGGATGTACAAGAATGTCCTTCACGGAAGCTGAAGGAACGTAGGTTGTCACCTTCGAATGCAAGATGTAGATCCTGAAAGATTTGATGGATTTCACTAAGGCATAGGCCTGCTTCTCCATGATCTCATACCTTATCTCTGCATCTCTTAATTCCTTGCTGAAGAAGGAGATGGGTTGCTCACACCCCTCCTTGTTTTTCTGCAACAAGACCACTGCTACTGTATCAAAAGAAGCAAAGGAGAAAATTAGGAACTCTTTGGAATAGTCAGGACTGATCAGCACATGTGCCTCAGTCAATGCCCTTTTTATTTGGTCAAAAGATGCCCTGGGATCAGCGGTCCATTTCACTTCGTTTCCCTTCCTGAGCATGGTCGTGATGTGTTTCACTAGCTCGGCAAAATTTGAGACAAACTTCCTTAGAAAATTAATTTTCCCCAAAAAGGCCTGAACCTCTTTTTTAGACCTGGGAAGTGATAAGGTTTGAATTGCCTCCACCCTGCTGGGATCAATTCTCACTCCCTCTGTTGATACTATATGGCCCAATAACTTCCCTTCCTGCATAGCGAACAAATATTTCTTGGGGTTTAGGGATAGGCCGAACCTCCGACATTTCATGAAAACTTTCCTCAAGTGGCGGCGGTGTTCCTTGTCTAAGCTGGAGAAGACCGTGATGTCATCGAGATAGATAACCATGAGCTGGTCCTTATCCCCGATGAAGGCTATATCCATGGCTCGCTAAAATTTTTCTCCTGCATTCATTAGTCCAAATGGCATCTTGGCATACATGAATGTGCCCCAAGGAGTGGTGAAGGTTGTCTTCTCCCTATCCTTAGGCATGATCGATATCTGATTATATCTAGAAAACCCATCGATCATGGATATCCTGGATGCACCAGTTACCCTCTGCAGTATGTGTTCCATCTTAGGTAGGGGGTAATTGTCTTTATTTGAGCTTCTGTTCAGATTCCTGAAATCGACACAGAGCTTGATTTCTCCACTTTTCTTCCTTACTGGGACCAAGTTGGCCACCCACTCGGAATATCTCAAGGGGACAATGATTTGTGCATCCAACAACTTTTTTACTTATTTCTCCATAACGGGTAGCAACATGGGATTTATCTGTCTTAGCTTCTGCCTGAATGGCCAAGCCTCTTCCTTCAATGGGATCTTGTGCTCAATGACAGATGTGTCATATGTCTTGAGGTCTTCGTATGTCCATGCAAACACAACGACGAACTCTCTCAGCAACTGCGTATATTCGTCCCTCTGTTCTCTGGTCAAACTGCTTGACAATTTGACGAACCTAGGCTCCTCCTGTGAACCAATGTTGCATTCGGTTGTATCGGCATATTCATTTGAGACCTTGCCCTTTACTGGCACATCATTCCCATCGAACAATATTTCTAAAGGGAAAAGTCCTCTCGGAATGTGATTGTTGGGTAGCTGAATGATATGGTGATTAGCAATCTTATTTAAAAACTCCTCAGGACGAGGGTCACCTTCCAGATCGGGATCCTGGTCAATGTGCAACGTAGAAAATTCGTCCACAGATTGTAGAAACCTTTCAATTTCCAGATCATCTTCTAACACCTTCCAATGTTTGACATTGTCCAATACAGAGGGCTTGTATTTTATCTCAACATCACTTTTTATCCCAGGCGGCAGAGGAACCTTGAGAAAACTGGCTGATACGGCTAAAAAGTCGGCTAGAGCATTTCCCCCCCTCGGAATGAAAGAAATGTTAAAATCCAAGAAGAAATTATCCATTAGGTCCCATATTTCATTTATGTAATTTCTGAGCCGGGGATTATTAGCGCGATAAGACTTTCTTATTTGTTGACTAATCAACTTAGCATCTCCAAATATCGCTATCTCTTTGATTCCCATTTCCTTCACAGACCTCATGCCCAGAATAAGAGGTTCATACTCTGCCACATTGTTGGTGGTTTTGAATTTCGGTTTGTATGACAGGGATATCGCCTCTTGACAAGGTGAAATGAAAACCACTCCAGTGCCTGCACCTGCGCTCGAAGAAGCTCCATCAAAAAACATCTTCCACACAGAGGGGGTTGGAGGGGAATTGGGGTAGTCAAGACTGGGTTTCTTTCGGACTTGGAAAGGCTCTTTAGGAGCATCAGTGAGCTGAAATAGGCTAGACCCAAAATCGGTGTCAATTGCAAAGATGGGGTGATTGGTGGGATTCGCTTCATCACTGACAATGTAAGACATCTAAGATTATCTATACAGCCTCCTGTGTTCCCCTCTGAAAACTGGAATGGTGGCATACGTGAGATCCATCTGAAGTGTTCCCCCGAGATTTTTTATCCAAGATGGAGACAACAACATGTCGAACTTGAGGGGAACATCAGCTACCACAATATCCATGACCACTCTCTTCATGGGAAGATGGAACAAGGAAACTACCAGGTCTTTGATGACTCCCAGGAACTGCACCCTCCTTGAGTCGAAAGAGTACAAATCATGATAATTTTTGGTCACCTCCAATCCCAATTCTTCCATAACTATCCTAGGCATAAGATTATGGGAAGCCCCCAAATCCATGAGGCAGTTATGCAACACTTTATCATGTATGTTCAGGGACGTGTAGAAGGGAGGGGATGAGTCATCTCTATCTTCTACCATAGGCCCTAATACAACTGTCAACTTTTCATCTTGGAAATTTATTGAGTCGGTGGAAGGCTGAGGGGGGTCCGACTGTAACATCTTGGAGAGGGATCTCTTGAAATGTTCATTTTTAACTAGTGTAGACAGGGGTAAGGGATTCTAATCTTTTGAATCTCATACTCAAAATTGAAGGAAGGGGCAGGCTTAGGAACTTCCCTTACCTCCATGACAGGTTCTTTGGCTGCTGGTGAAACATTCTGAGCTTTCTTTTCTTTGGTAGTGGCTGCTACAGCTTTAGTAGGCCTCTCTGTTATGGGGGACTGGTCCTGGTTGTCAAAATTTCCTTCTTTCCTCTTCGACCTGAGATTATATCTGTTAGGAGTGTTGCCAACTCTTTCCCCTCTACTCAACTCGTTGATTTGAGCGTTGATAAGGGATTCTTCATATGCAGATTAAGTCAGATGAGGAAACGGGGACGTGTCCTCAATGCAGTGGATCTCGGGGTCGAGTTCATCCATCTCCTCCCCCTCCTCATGAGATACTAGGTTGTTCTGGAGAGGGGTCTGAATCCTTTGATCTTCTCTATCCCTGCTCCTATGTTCACTAGGAAAATCTCGTGGCACATTGTTATTAGGCTTCCTGAAACCTCTACAATCTGCATTTTGGCGATTTCTGTAGACGGGTTTCCATTCTAATTCCCACCTTTCCATCCTGGCAGAAAGTGATTTTAGCGCTCTTGTTGTCTCATCTGTCTTGAGGGGAAAGGGAGAGGAATTGGATGGGCAAGCTTCAAGCCTCTGCCTAGATATGTTTCTACCAACAATATTCCTGAGTCGGTCAGCAGTCAATATATTAGATTCTACCTCCACGGTTGTGTCCTGCATGTGGTTCAGTGTAGTAGCTCTCCTTTCCCTCAACAGGAGGCATAAATCGGGATCAAAGGCGCTAGCATAAGTGATCCCTGTGGAGGCTTCGGAGGGATTTATCTCAGCTGGGATTCTGTTGTACATTTTATTGAATCTCTTAGAGAAGTCGAAAACAGACTCCCCTTCTTTTCTCTTTAAAGACCCAAACTCTATCATGTAATACACGAAATATTTTTATCTCCCCACTGTCTCAAAAAGGCACCATCCAACGCTTCTATCCCATTGATAGATCCAGGAAGCAGGGCCTTGAACCATTTTCTAGATTTGCCTTGAAGGCTATGGACAAAAATCCTCATCCATACATCTGCGTGCATGATGACGTTATCATCTGTAAAACTGTAGAAGGATTCCAGGTGTTCTTCCGCAGATATGTCCTCCTCGCCTGTGAATTTAGGAAGCTGCTTGAGGTAACCGTCTTCTTGAAGGGCATTAATTTGTTGAGGTAGCACGAGGGGAGCATACCTAGCAGCTATAATGGCCTCCATTCTTGTCATGGGGGGATTTGGTCCTGCCATAGGGATATTATGCGGAGGAGAACTCGGAGGGGAAGGAGTTCGAAAATGGGATACTGGGGATGGGCTTCTGAGGGGAGTGGTAAACAATAGGGGATTCAGGGAGAAGGATAGCGAGTTAAAGCCAGCGGATGTTTCTCTTTGTGCAGAAGCGGTGATCGCGGCAAGAGGAGAGGCGGTAAAGCTAGGAGTCGGGAAATCTTCAGCGGTCGTAGGTCTACACCAGGATACAGCTTCAGAGGAGATGGGAGTGACAAGGATTTCTCCCTCTAATCCCAGACCAGGGGGGGAAACCTCAACAAGAACACTCCCAAAATTCAAGAAACGGGAAACTTCAGAAGATGGTCTGCCAGGAAACTGAGGTGGAGAGAAAGGAGTTTCTACAAAGGGAGACGACAGATTACCTAGTTTGGTGACAACAGATTCTCCTTCAGGGGCCTTTTCTTTACCGAGAACCACCTCCCAATCAGTTCCAGGCGTAGCTAGAGGCAGTTGAGGATGGGACCGTGTGTGTCTGCCTCTAAAAGCCACAATTGAGGCGGCAGGGTCGTCACAGTGGATTCGTCACAATGGAGTCGCCAGGTGCACAACAACAATCTTTAAAAGGCTCTGATACCTGATGCACATTCGAAATCAGAGGCTCAATGTCGTTCAATCCCGGGGAAAATTTTCAACTTCGTCCCCAGCAACAGTGCCAGAAATGTTGGCGACAGAAGTCACTCCTAGATTGCTAGCAGGAGCAGAGCCCGACGCCCACCAATTTTATGTCACAATGGTTTATGTATGGGATGAGTGAATGGGAGCCAACTCAAAACAATATCATTCCAACTCTAAAACTAGGCCAGGCATGCATAGGTGATTGAGGTCTTATATAAACTTTAGACAGTGAGTTGTAGTAAAGGGTGAACAGGCGGAAGACTTATATAAGAGAAAAGCAGAGGTCTTTTATTAACATCGATTTTCTAACAAGCTGTGGAAGAAGATGTCCAAACGAAATATCATCTTACATTCAAACGCAAAAGCCAGAGAATGCAATAATGCAACAATAAATCTTTTATCATAACATAACTGCAATAATCCGCGCGAATCAGTCAATCACAAACTCTCTTAGCATGAGATGAAAATTAGATGGAGTAAGAAAGACTGTCTGTCATAAAACAAGAGATCTCATATACAGATACATAACCAGAAAACTAGAATAGTTGTTAAAAATTTACAGTAGGGAGCTCTTCTCTACCAGTGATACCTTACAAAATACCAGGATTGAGTCCATATACTCAGGAAAATTCACCTCATAGAGGCGTCCCCAGTCACCCAGGGCTTGGTGTCACTTCAGTCAAAATCGTACTGATACCTTTCTTCAGGTGCCATCTTAAATGCACATGGCTCCGGCAAGGAGGGTAGCTGAGCCATTAAGCGCTGAGCTAGCGTGTGAAGGCTTCTCTGCCTAGTCGAGGACTTCGGCATGGTTTCTTTGGAACAATCGGTATGCAGGACCTCCCTGAGTAGACCGCTCGCAAGACCTTCCATTCCTCACACTTAATGAAGGAAAGGAAGCTTCAACCACCCATTCCTGCCTTCATTTACTCAAGCAAGAGACAGTATTGGGATCGGATCTGATGGCGCCCAGGGATCGTGATGATCCCCTCTGTAACTGAACTTGGCACCTTTGGCATTCTTTACACAGCTCCTTTCTTTCACCAAGTGGCCATGGGATGTGACCACGTGCTTATTCCCAAGGCGCTATCAGTGTTTCGGGGTTCAGGGTTTCGAAATGTGAAATGTCGAGGAGCGCTTATAACTTGAACTCCCGAATATCGACATGGCATGGATGCGTGTCACGCGTCCCTCAGATGGACGGCCCAGATAATATGCGTTATTATAAAAGGGGTTGTCCCCCTTTACAGGCTCGCTTGATATGACCTGGGACTTATACCGTGGGCTCGGCGTCGAAGGTGCTTTCGGTGTTTCGTCGATCGGCGATTTTAACTGCAATGAACAGACACCTCCGTGACTCCAGAAACCCTGATCCCCGATACGTCGACTGGTAGCCAACTGTCCCAATTGGATCAGACTCCCTAGATTTGTCCTGAAATATGGGAGTTTTCCCTTGTGATAAATCTCGGGAAACTCGGTAGCCCCGAAAACCCGATGACCATTGATTAAATCTGTAGGTGGATCTCGGTCGCCGACAACAAAACTTCGCGTGCTCACTTGACTCGTCACTGAAAAAGGATTCTCTCATGTTGCGCTTGGGTGCTTCTTGTGCAACCTATAGACCTGGGTTCTTTTGCGCCCAAGACAAAAATAATCACTAACACCTATCTATTTATAGATTACAAAATGGGCCTAAACGTGGGTAGACCCACGGGCCGACATCCCTTTCACATTTCATCAACCCAAAACCCTAAAATGGACCTAAAAATAGGTCTTTCTCCCTTAATTTTTGCTTCATGTTGTGCTCCATCTTTGGCAAGCTGTCGCAGTCCCCAAAAGTGGTCAAGGGCCAAAAGCTAGATAGGAGAGCTTGGAGAAACTATTGCAACATCAAACTTGAGATTGTAAGTGCTTCAATTTTGTTGACTTTCCATTACCACACAACTTTGAATATTCCTCTCATGTATTTGCATTCAAGTGTATGCATGTCTATAGTTGTAAATTCAGCATAGATAGATCTATTTTCACTTAACAATATAGTGTGGAAGAAGGAGGTTTCTCTTTTTTCTTTGAAAATATTTTCTTACACCTAGGAGCTTGTACATCAAGGTCAAAGGCTGGAAGAACAAGGAAAATTGTCGTAAAAAGGTAATTCACCCACCTCTTCCTTATCATTCTACATGTTGAAATAGGTTTAAGAGGAAAGTAGTTCACCATCTGTTTTCTTCTATCTTGGATCAAGAGGGGCCTTGATCCAAGAGTGGTTTCACCTGTCCGCAAGGG